>WTSP01026113.1:0-25697 GCA_025331215.1 Actenoides lindsayi
GCTTCCCGCGTCCCGGGCGGCGGCGCCGGCAGCCACATGGTTGTTGACAGGCTGGGCAGGGGCGCCGGCCGGCGAGGGGGCAGCGGGCTGCGGCGGGGCAGGGGCGGCGGGAGCGCCGGGGCTGCTGCCGCCGCTGCTGCTGAGAAGAACCGCTCCATGTGATTGCTGCACACTACTACTGTTTACACTCACTCCCCTCCCTGCCGCCGCCGCCGCCGCTGCCGCCGCTGCTGCCGCCGGGGGGGACGGGGACGGGAGCGGCCCCTGGGCAGGGGCTCGGCTCTCCGCGGCTCCGGGGCACCCCGCCGCCTCCTCTGCCCCGGGAGCCGGAGGAGGCGCGGGATGCCCTTGCTGTTGCCGGACTGGGCTGCTGCCCCCCGCTAGGCTCCCCTGGTGCTGCTGCTGCTGCTGCGGCTGCTGCTGCTGGGACGGGGCGGAGGTCCTGGGCTGGGGCGCCTCGGCGGAGCCCCGGCCGCCGGCCAGCTGCGATTCCAAGGAGCCCACCAGGTCGCTGACCGCCTTCTCGTCCACCTCCTCGGAGAAGAGCAGCATCTCTTCCAGAGGGTCCGAGGCGCCCGCCGCCATCTTGCGCTGAGCTGGGAGCCGGCCGCACAGCGCGCAAGCGCGCGGGCCGCTGCCGCGCGCGAGGCATCCTGGGAGGAGCCGGATCCCTCCGCCTCCCCGGCGGGGCGGGGCGCGGCCGCCGGCGGCTCGCGCAGGTGTCGCGGCGGCCCCGGGCTCGCGCCCGGCGCTTCCACCTCCTCCGCGGCCCGGTGAGACCTGTAGCGCTTCTGCGGACTCGGGTCGGCAAGGTGGAGGGCCGGCGACGTGAGGGAAAGGGCCGGGAGCCGCTCCCCGGGCGCCTCGGGGAGCCGAGGGGGTGACAGCGCGTCTGAGCAGGGGCCTTGGCGTTGCAGGGGGTGCGCGAGAGCTGCCGTTAATTGTGTCCGCCGGGACTTGGCAGGGCGGGCTGAGGCACGGAGAAGGCCCGCGGCCCTGGTACAGAGCGGTGCCAGCGCGCTACACCGGAATCGAAATGGCACGTAATCGTGTTACCTTCTGGTAACAAAGCTGCTGCAGTTGTGCTCCCTGCCTTGGCTTGGTACCCACCCGCTGAGGATAGATGCTGCCAGCACTATTCTGCACCCTTAGGGAGAACGGAAAGCATGCTTGCCACCAGCTGTAGTGGCTCAGCTCTTTTATGAGCTAACTGCTGCAAAGGAGGGAACTTGGTGTATTGTTGAAGCTGTTTGAAACCCTCAGGTGCACACTGAGTGCCTGCACTCACATTTGCACTGCTGTGTCCACTTCAGAGGTCTGGACACATACCCGAAGCTATTGCTTCACCTAGACGAGAACGGTTGCAGTCATGCCATTTCCTAATGTGGACGCTCTTAAAGAGAAGGTTTCTAAATCAAAAGTAAGATGCTTGGCATCATCAACAACAGCTCCTCTGGCTGTCACTCCCTCAGCATCCCCACAGGAAATCTGAGGTAGTTTACTTTGTGCCTAACGCTTTTGCCATGGTGCTTCCGTGCACCCTTTTCCCATCAGTGCTTGCCTCATGCATTCAGAAATACCATTTAAGAGGTAGACAGTGTTCCTAAATAATTTCTTTGACAAATGACAGGGCAGCTTCTTTGATGGGACCTTCAAAATAAGTAATTTTCCCCCTGTGAATAATCACTACCCACAGTTCGCTGCATCTGTTCTTGCACACAAGTGATAGCCACCACGGATTTGTGACGCTGCCAGCAGAAAACAGCCTGGATGCCATTATCTGTCTCTGCTGGCCTGCAATAGCCTGGATGTCTGCAAACTTGGACACGTTTGAGTTGCTGTTCTGTGGCCTGAGTTGGTGACTCATTCTTCATCTTGCGATTTTTCAGGATTTTCCCCTAAATGGAAAGAGGTGAATAACTCACCTTCAGCTGCACAATGCACTGATGGAAATGAATGCAGGGCTCACAGTGCACGCATCCACGCAACTCTTCTCCACTGCTCAATCTACTAAGTCCTACATTGTATGACTTGTTTGAGTCATAAGACTAAACTGCTAGTAACTGGTTTGTTACCATCCGTTTCCTCTCAATGTAGGTTACCTTTTTATTCAGGGTAGTGTTTCCTGATTGTCTGTTTATACCTTTAGGAGAAGGTTTATGATGAATCAAAATAAACCACTTTTAAAATGCATTAAAAATAGGTTGCACTAGTTTAATTAGGATAAGTTTAAATGTTTCCTGAAATTAAACCAGTGTATATTTCTTAAATAAAGTGGCCAGTGAAGGCCCAAAGGTATGGTCAGGATGTATAAACAAGAGGCTGTGCAGTAAGTCAATGTGAAAGCACAGTAGTGCTTATTAAAAACAATATTATTTGCACACAGATCTATATATAACAAAAAATTTTGCTTAGCAGATGAGTATTACTTTTATGGAATGCTACAGCTCAATTAAATATGGACTTTTTAACAAATTTCTACCTGCAAATTCAATTAAAACATAGTAGACTATTAATTTGCTATTGCACAAAAAATGAAGAATATTCATTTGGGTTAGAAAAAAAACAGAGTCTATCTAATATAGTAATACTGGTGAGTCCCACATTTCATTTTACTAGAGAAGATTCCATGCTTCCTTCACTGATTCGCCCTGATCCTAGACTTCATTTGCATACTACTATCTCCACAGTTTTTATAAGAGAATAAGAAGTTAGACATATGATTCTGAAACTAGTCCTGACTATGAAAAGAGTTTTAGTATACATTTTTCTTGCATTAAGCTGGGTGTCTCCACAAAAATGACCCAGGAGGAAAACTATTGCCTTGTAACTTTAGAGAATAAAAAGTAATCTTCCCCCCAGAAGGGGAAAATGGTAAGTCATGATTTATAAGACAGGTTTCAAAACTTAAAAAATAACCTACTTTTAATTAAAGTTTTGAAGTACATTTGTGGGCGGGTAATCTGTAAAACATAAATTCATGTTTCTTCCTACTCAGCTCTTAAATTGAGCCATTTTATATATATAAAATTGCTCAGAATAAGGAAGTATAATAGAATATTTTATTTAATAAAACATATTGTATACTAATTCACACTGGACTGCTTTCAAGTCAAGAAGTGATGATATCCATAAGAACGTATATAACCTTGATGAAACTGGCCTTGGGCTTTCACTTTTACACAGAGAATAAGACTTTTAGTGAAGTACAAAATCTGTGTGAACTTTTGTATTCATTTATTATTATGAACAATCTTCAAATATTTACATGCTTTTCCTCATAGAAGACATCTCTGAACATATTTGTTGCTCTTTCATATTTAGGAGTTAAGTATGTATAGAATTAAAAAAATAATAATTCTGAGACCACTGTGGTCATCTCATCAGATTTCTTATAAATACAATCTTTCCTGAATTATTTTGTTTTAAAATGTATATTAGGAAAGTTAATTCCCATGGGTTTAAAATTGCCTATGAAAGAAAATACATCACAAAACTTGTTAAGTTGCTCTTCAATTACCAACACTGTTAAACCCCATGCCCTTTTTCCAGCCTAAGCTTTTTCATTAATAACTGACTACATAACAAGAGTACCACTGCTGGGTTATGATGCATAGACAAAAGTCATTTTGTCTTCTGCAGAAGGTAAAGTACTTAGAAAGGAGCACTATTTTTCTGGTATGTGACATGGGTTTCTCTCAAATAAACACTTTCAGTGCATTCAATATACAATTTAACTATTGTAAATTTAAAATAAACATTAAAATAGTACCCACCATGTTTGGGTAAGATTGAGATAACGTCTTAAAATGAATTTACAGAACTCTTTACATGTATAATTTAAATTCACTTTATGCTATAAAAATATTCTTTCAACTGCTGATTTTAAGTATTAATTAGAAATGATAAATTCCACAAATTGGAGAGCACAGCTATGGCTAGAGTAACCACAGCTGTTCTAGAAATATGTCTAAATTTAGTTTCATGCATTTCAATTGCAATGAATTTTTATTTTTTTTTTGCATAGCTAAAAGAAATTTTGGAGCTTTTGTTTTGAAGTTAATTGTAAATACTTCGCTGTGCTCACCTAGACAGGACTTGAGGGAGAGGCTTTTGTTTAAAATCTGTCAGGTAGTCCAGGACATATTAGATGCACATCACAGTAAAGCTCCCTGAGCACTCCAAGTCAACAGTCAGTTGAATTTGGGATGAAGTTTCCAGAAGTCTCATATGGCTCCTATTTAGAAACATGAAGGACCTTCCAGAAAAATCTGGCTTGCTATTGTTTCAAAGTTGCTATTCTGAACAAAATACTTGCTGAATCTTTGCAACATATTAGCGCCCAGTTGCTGCAACAAAAGCTATTAAGTTTCCTTCCCAGAACTTAGTTTCTGTTGCATGTAATTTTCTAGACTGTAAATATAAAAAAAGGAGCCTGAGGCAGGATCATGTTTTAACAGTAAAAACCTCATTTGAGATTTTTTTACTTAAGGTGTAAAAATGCAATCTCAAAATATATGTATTTTTTGTGTGTGTTTACTTGTACTAAAAGGATATATTTTTTTAGGGTTAATACTACGCTCTAATCAAGGTTTCATCAGTAGTTGTGTTGCTTAGTATTGCTGACTACCTCAAAAAGTGCCAAAAGCAGAATCCCCCTTGAAACACGAACTAACCAGCCACCATCACCCGGACTTGTACAACTTGTGCATGACTCGATTTTAAATTGATTATTAAGAATCACAAGAATTGGCCATTCTATGACAGGGTGGCTTAGGCCTCTCTCACAAAACCCCAAAAATCCCCAAACCTACTTCCACATCCCCCGGAGTTCACAGCTACGCAGGTTCCCAAGTTGCGAGCGCGACCTCCCGGCCCGCTGGGCGGGAGCCTGGGGAGGGGAAGCAGCAGGCCCCGCACACCGCCCCTAGGCCGGACAGGGCAAGTGCGACGAGGCCCCACCAAGCCGGGCCCGAGCCGCCGGGGAAGCCTCACACTCCGCCCGCGAAAGGCGCCAGAGGCCGTCGGGCCCAGAAATTAAATTCCCGGGCGGCCCAAATGGCCGCCACCTCCCCGCCTCCGGCGGCCAGATCTCGTGAGAACGCCTCCAGTCCCGGCATCCATTTCGGGGCTGGAGCGATGGGGGGGCGGCTCTGAGGGAAGATGAAGGCGGCGGCCATGTTGGGAGCTTCAGGGCGCTTTTGGTGCGGGGTGTGCTGAGGGAGTCTGCGCAGGGAAAATCGTCGCTGGGGGATCGGCGCAAGGTCGGGCTCGAAGCGGGAGGAGTAGAGCGCCTACTACGATTCTGAGTTGGGCTTTTTTTGGTTGCTTGTGCCCGGCTTCAGGAACGCTCGGCAGGGGAGGAGGGGGGGTGTCCCTGACCGAGGAGCCAGCACCATGAGCGGGGGGACGCCCTACATCGGGAGCAAGATCAGCCTTATCTCCAAGGCCGAGATCCGCTATGAGGGGATCTTGTACACCATCGACACCGAAAACTCCACTGTGGCGCTGGCCAAGGGTAAGGAGCTGGATGAGTAGAGGACTGGGCCCTGGCGGCCCAGCAGCGCCTCGGGGAGGGGGCGGGAGGGGATCGGGACCGCCGTGCGTGCGGTGTCGACGTAGAGATCGTTGCGGGGCCCGTCGGGGATCGAGCAAGAACCTGAAGTTGCGGTCGAGTCGTCCGTGGCGTTGTGGCGATGAGGAGGCCTGGGGTGCGAGAGGGAGGCCTGCAGCCTGCAAGGGCCCAGCAGCAGCTGCGAGGGCGCTTGGCGGAGCTTTGCTAAGAGTCCGTGTAGTTTCGGCCGGAGGCGCGTCCTCCCGCCATCCTCCCCGACGGAGCGTCTCTTGGCGGGGCTCTGGCGACCCGCGACGCTTCGCGGCGGAGGTGGAAGTGAGCGAGGGGCTGGGAGAGCGGCGGCTCGACAGCGCTGCGGAGGCCCCTGCTCCCGCCGCGCCGGCTGCTCCCCTGGCTTCGGGAGGGGTATGGAGAGCTCGGAGAGGCAGCCAAGGGGCCGTCGCGAAAAGCAGCTAGGAACGTTGAGTCTTCAGGGGCGGCTCAAAGGAGTCCTGAATTGAGTAGAATTATGAAGCCTTTAGCGGTGGAAGTGGTCCAGAGTTGGTGCGTAAAAGGGAGTAGGAGGGGGAGACTGGAAAGAGGATTTCATTGCATCGTAAGAATTCCGGATCTACAGGTTACAGGGCCGTGTACGACTGAACTCTTTTGTATCCTGGGGTAGGAGACAACTCGGGTGTAAAGGGGATGCTGTGACTGCTAGGTTATCAACAAAGGCTGGCCGTGAGCCCCTCATTTCGGAGGTAGCTGTTTGCCCTTATAGCAATTGAATACAGACGCTGGCGAGAGATACTGGTTGGAGAATGTCTATATGTGTGCGTGTGTGTATGTATAAGAAAGTTAGGAAGATATGTTTACTGAGAAGAGAGACTGGGGAGTAAAAAAGAGGATCTTTGAAACCAGGCATCTGAAGGACTTGGCTGTTTCTTGTGCTTGATAATGCACTTTTAACGCAAGTATCTGAGCCATGGCAGTGAATTTGTAATACTCGGATAAAACATGAAGACGGATTTTTTAATAACTTCTCTGTAACAAATTCTGTAAAGCTCAATGGTATTCTACTTTACTCTTCTTGACTATGTAAGGTCTTGCTAAATAATCTAGATAGGTATAAAAAAACTAGAGAGTTTATGCAGCCATTAGGTAAGGGGGAAAATTGCTTCTCTTGTAAGTTAAATATTTGAGACTCGGAGTATTCTGATCTTCAGTTCCTGTTTGTTATGATAGGCTTAGCGTTCTAGCATAACGACAGTCTGTCCCCTTTTACATAGCTGGAATGTGAAAGAGTTGGCCCGTGGAGTTGATACCGTGTAGCAGTTTGTTTGCTTTCATCTTCCATTTGCCTTCCTGGTAATTATTGTTTGTGTGCCTTGTCACTTTAAGGCCCTGTTCTTCCCCTCCTCCCCCCTGACAATTGTTATTTAAGAAATAAATTGCTTTGTTTTGTGAATTCTTACATATATGCTTTGAAACATCTTACAGTAGGTTTGGTCCCAGGCTTGCATAATTCATTTATGGGTCATTTAGCTGTCATGATGTGAGTTTTGCTTATGTCTAAAGTTGCCTTTAGGTTAAATTACCTTGCTGGAATTGTATTGTCTGTTTAAAGAGGACAGCTAGTATTTGTTTATATGAGAAAAAGATGAGCGCTGTGATTAAAAATAAATGTTTAGAAATTCCAGTTGCATACTGTGATTGTTAAGGTTTGTACTAAAGCACTTGCAAGCATCCCATCTTTGAGGAGTTTGTGATAATCTTGCTCTAAATTAGACATATTTAGTGCTGGCCAAGACAATTTTGCATGACTTCTCAAGAGTAGCTAAGTCATGTTACGACGTATCTACTGAAGTGTGCATATTTCAGATAGACCAGTTACAGTTACAAATCTAATCTACTCTCTTCCCATAGGTTCTCATCAGAAATGTAAATCTAAACCATTAAATTTGCTTTAATAAAACTTGGCTGAGTTAGCTGAAGAATGTGTGTTTTGTAATACGGTGTTATGATTCAGAAGAGAATAAACCAGTATTTCTAGGCCACCTGGAACCAAAAATCTTGAGATTAATCTGGAAGCTGATAACCATATTAGACTGTAAAACAGTTTGCTGTGCTCATGTATAAAATGCGCAACTCTAGAGTATTCAGGCTTCTGAATAACTGAAGGCTTAGGCCAAGAGAAGGTGGTATGATAGCGTGTATGTAAGGGGATAAGCATGGTTAATTATGGCCATGTCTGTATGTGAAGGAAGCAGATCTTCCTTCTGAACTGTCTGTAGCTGTAAATAAGTTGATCAGGTAATAGTTACCTCTTCTTTCTGTGGGAAGTCCAGAAGTCAAATCAGAACTGTTTACCATGGATCTTTACCACAAATGTCAAATTTTCTGCCAGAAGGAGACAAAGCCTCAAAAGATGAGTTGATGTTTTCAGTTGCTCTGCTGTGTAGCTGACTTCATGTCACTGTTACCTGGATTGAGTGCAGGGCAAGTCAGCATTATTCGTTTCCGAACCGAAATCACTGCAATTGTTCGTGACATCAAGTGCAAAAGTAGAGATGGGATCTGTTCTTGAATAACCACGGGTATGCCTAACAGTAGGACTTCTGTGGGCTAAACTGAAGTCTGAGATTAATCTTAGGAAGTTGTACATGTGGAATGCCTTCATTTATCTCAAAACTACTGGGATTTTAGACATAAATATGATTTTTTTGGGATAGCTAACAGGATACTACTGATTGTAGTCTTCAGTTACTGAGGTGTAATCTCCTCTAGTTCTCTAATCAGCATTTTATTTACAAAGCTGTGATCCTTTCACTAGCAAAAGTTGCGGCATCTGCCTCAGGAGTCAAAGGAAGATAGCAACTGTTTAAATATTGAGCATAGTGTTTTTATCCTAAGCTGGAGCGTGATAAGGGAAAGCAATGAATTGTTTCACAAAGTGTTAAAAGTATACTGATATTTAAATGTCAGGGGAGACTCCCATCTGTCAGTTTTTCCTATTTCTAAGTGTGCTCTACAAGGCTTTGAGGTTTTTATATGTTATTGATGTATGTATTTTCTTCAGATTGCCAGCTTTTTAGAGTTTGGAACCAAACATGACCCATTCTTATTGTCAAGTTTCAAGTTTAATTAACCTGGAATGTCCTTCTAGTTAATACTTCTAATTCATACTTAATTTTTATAACATCATGAAGTCCAACCAACTTAAGAATAGAGGATTTGCAAGCTACTGTTAGGAGTAAAATTCTCTTGTAGTGAAGTGACTGCTGCCCCACCTGGAGCAGCTATAGGATAATCATGATGGATTATGATTGATCTTATATGTTGCAGCGTTAAAAACTAGATGTGATCTTACACACTACCAATACATAATGTCTTTCTCTTTCAAGGCACTGATTTAGAAAGATAGGTTTTTACGTAGGTAAGCTGTGTTAGAACAATCATATTGGGTCAGAAAATGCTTTTTTTTTTTTTTTTTTCCCCTGCCAACAGTAGGGAATCCTTAGGCATGTGAGGGTAAGAAACAGAAAATTATATACTGTCTCCCTGGTATAATACATGTTTTCACTTATCAGCTGTTGGACCATTGAGAGTTGCATTTGGAACCATTATAATGAAATAGCGTTCAGCAGTTTAAGAAGTAGTTAAACTTCTGGCATTTTGAGCCTTTTGTGATAGTGTTTTCCACAGTGTAATGACACATTAAAGAGAAAACTTTGCTTTCTCTTAGACTTGTACACAAAATTAATTGGGTGAAAGAGTCAGAAATACAGACAAAAAAAAGTTAAATTCTTGTAAGGACATGTCCATTTCTTATAGTTCAGGAGTGGGAGCAGAAAAGGGAAGGGTTACATTTTTATTAATTTTATATAAAGTTATTTTTTAGTCAGTGACATGCTCTGTCCGTGCCTTGAGTTTTAGGGCATGTGTACCAAACCAACTCTCTGAATAGTGTCACAGCAGAAAGATCCCTCTTGTCAAAGCCCACTCCTGAATGCTTTTCTCATATCTATCTCCCTGTTAACTCACCACCCCTGCAAATAAGGGAATGCAGACAGAGTTAATTGCTCTGAAGGGCTGAGCCTGCCACAACTGGGCTCCTTCACATTAATATCTTTCCTGTAATAGCACTGGCATCTCAGTATGTTTTCAGGGAAAGGCTTGTAATATTCTGAAGAAAGATGGCAATCGAAATGACTTGTTCTGGTAGTGGTGGTCTCATTTTAGTCATGCTTCTCATAGGTGCCTGAAGAGTGAAAAAAAGACTGGTTTGTGTGTATGTATGCTGCGTATGAAGTAAGGCTGATAAGATTGTGTCAGTGCTGCATACAGAGACTGAACTACGTGTTTGCAATAGTTCGCAATGTATGGGAACAGAGTTTTCTTTTGCTAGTAGAATATATAACTTGACTTCTGATTAACACAATGCTTTTCTGTGTTAACAGGTAGTAAATTTTGTGAACTGATAAGGAAAGTTGTGTTGTTTCCCTTGGATGGTATAGTAGTATAGTATACAGTAAAATATAGTATACGAGTAACATTGGAGTCGGGCAAAATCTGTACAGAAATTTGCCTACAGCACTTATAATATGAAACTGGTGGAGCTACTTGGGCATAAAGTCACACAAGTGAATCTTGTTAGGCTCAACAGTGTTAGTCTCTTTCTAGCTAGCTACTTTATTGTGTGTATTTCCACTGACAAAAAATAAGTTTGCCTGTAACAAGTGATGGTTGCCTTTTTGTTTGCAAGTCACTAAGCCAGTTTAGCTCATTAAAAATCAAAACAGAACAAACCAAACAAACAAACCCAACCAAACAAACACTAAAACACTGTCCTGGTGACTGTTATAAGATTATATTATCTTTCACATGCTTATTTCCTCTAACTTTAGTATTTCACTATATATGAACCACTGCACTTTTGGAGGAAGGATGTAGTCTGAGGAAATCCCCCCAAGAGACAGAGCTGGATAGAGCTCTAAGACTGCTGCTGCTCCAGTACCTTGTCTTTACGATACTCCGGCAAGTTAGTATTTCTGATTATGCAAAACTATGGTAATAGCTATTTCTTTCTAAAATTCTATTGTACTGGCCATCTTTAATATTAGATTTCTTATTTTCATTGGTTCAGATTATGTTAAATCCTAATCCAACTAGGAGAGAAGAAACTAAAGATAGATATCCCTTTGCAAAATGCTAAGTCACGTTCAACACTTTGTTATACTACTATCTGGAGGACCTAGCTGGGATAGACACTGCAAAAACATTGAGTAGCCCCTATCCTAAACTTTCTTAGACTGCTGCACATCCAGTACTAGTTCCTTGCTTTAGAGGGAAATTAGATTTGGGGATGGTTATTTTTGTTGCTTTGGGCTGAGGACGGAAGGTCAAATCCCAAATCAGAGGAGTTTGCTTACTCCTCTCCAGCAGAGCTAATCTTCATCGGATGAAATTGTCTTTGTATTTTGCAGAAAGTTGCACTAAAACTGGTTTTGTTTGGGGCAGTGGAGAGGTAGAGTTAAAACCCCAAATGCTTTGTAGCAACTCTTGATGTCTTTTATTGAAAAAAACATTGATGACCATATCAGTGTCTTGATCTAGTTGCATGAATTTCTTAAAGACAAATTCTAATTTTTGGTCTTGATAATACTTCCTTTTGATGTTTTCATAATTTTATGATGGGGAGAAGGACAAATTTTTGAGATAGAGTAAAATCCCTTTGCCTCTCTAAGGTGTCTAGGTTATTCACTTCTTTTTTGATTGCTTTATAATGGAGAAAGGTAATCACCAGGTGTTAAAACTGTTCATATATGTGTCTTGTAATGTTGGCATTAATAGTAAAATACTTATCCATGTAGCATAGCTCTGACTTAAAAGTAGTACTTTCAAAGCAAATTTCGTACATAGTTCATCAGATTTATATTTCTATGTAAGGGTGAGATGTGATCCTCTAGTTTACTACCCTTTTTCCAGTGTTGCTACTGCTTATTTCTTTCACTTTAGCTAGAAAGTAAAATACTTGAGTAACTTAGTGATCACACTCTGGCCATTTTTGTGCACCTTTCTAGACAAAATGGCTACTAGAACAACCATTTAAGTGTGAGATGGAGAGAACCCATACAAAAATCAACTTTGGTTTTACTTACCAAGAGAGTGGGAAGGATGGAATGAAGGGACAAGTTTTCTCATGAATAGTGTAGGATGGCCAGAAAGCGAAAGGGGATCCTTGGTCAAGACAGTGAAATAGACAAGCTGAATGAACAAAAAGCAACAGAATGAACTACAGTAATGCCCATGATCACTTGATAAGTTGTTAGGCTGTTGTGTACAACTTGGAGTTAATTTCTGCAAATTCTTCAGCTGCAGTTATCTTTTTCTCTAGAAAAAGAAGACGTTTATCTTGTAAGCAAGGTTGAAATTTGCTTAATATATGCCTTTTTACACCACTGATGGTTTATAGACCCAATCAGAGCAAGCTTTCAGATGCACAGAAATAGAAAAGTTGATTAAATTCAGCTCAGTAGACGATACAAGTATGAACAAAATAATCATAACTGCTTAATGTCCACCTTTCAGTGTGGTGTTGAGTTGATCTCTGTACCTCTGAATTATGCTTCTCAAAAAGATTTGTAATACTCAACTGGTAAGCTCTGTTTATGCAGTACTAGAAGAAACAACAGTGATGGAAGATTATTGCTGCAGCTTGAGAAATGATTCAGTATCACTTTATACAGCTCTACAGGAAACTCCTTTTCTTGACTAATGGTTTTGTGGCTGCAAATAAGTGCCTAATGATGTCTCCAAACTGTTGATGCATCTGAAAACGGAGGGAAAAGGAATTCTGGTAAATTAAAGCAAAATACAGATGTTTTCTCAGCATAACCTGTAGTACCTTACAAAGCAGACAAAAACATCCTAAAAGGCTAGAACAAAGACAGTTATGAGGGATTGTTAAAGCTGCTGAATGTTGATGTTCAATAGAATGCCACTGTCATGATTTTTTTTCTTCCCTTCTGGTTTCAATTCACTGTTTAGTTTCTACTTAGAAAACTAGCTTTTGGAGACATCTCTCTCGAGATTTTGTCTGTTTGTTTCACTTAAGATCACCAACCCTAGGTGAATATAAAGGGTAATGAATGTAAAGGGAAATAGTAATTCAAAATATATTCATATACAGTAGTAGTGATTACATGGGGTGCAAAGAGAACAGCACACTAAGCTTCATCACTATGCAATCTGATAACTGGGAATCCAGTGAAGTGCATACAAATAAGTGTAAGGGCTTGCTATGTTGCATGCTATGCAGGCCTCCTTAGGAATGTAGTTATTCCCACTGAGTTTACTTAATTTGACAGAGATCGTGTGAACCTTACACCAGCGAGGAGAATGCATTTTGCTGAGTGAAACTTGTATATACATACCACTGTCTTGATTCAGACTTTGAATCTATTGAGAAATACTTTGCTTTTGGTAACTTTTAATATTCTAGTTTCTAGTAATATTAGCATTTTTTTCCTGATTTGCAAGTGCAGAATATGATGTAAACTCATGTAGTCCTCACCAGCCTTTGTTGGTATTCCTGTTGCTGTAATGTCCAGAAAGGGTTAATTTAGCAAAAGACCTGCTTTGCTGCTTCCCCTTATCCTCACAAAACAGTTGAAATACTCAACATGTGAGTGATAAGGAGTTATGTCTCAGACAGGAATAGAAGATGTGTCTTTCTGATCAATTTTTTACTGAAATTTGTAAAATCAAGTCACTTATGTCTGAGCAGTTGATAATGTCAGAAAAATATGTTGCCTGTTTAATAAGGTTTTCTTTTCCTCAACAAAATTTTACTCTTTTTAGTTAAAGCTGTTGGTCTCTGCGCTATGTTTGAAACCTTTCTGTTGAATGTGGAATGTTTTTTGTTATTTCTTTTCCTCCCTCCCTTCCCAATTTTGCAGTTCGTTCATTTGGTACAGAAGATAGACCAACTGATAGACCTATACCACCTCGTGATGAAGTCTTTGAGTATATTATATTCCGTGGCAGTGACATTAAAGACCTAACTGTCTGTGAGCCTCCAAAGCCTCAGTGTTCTTTGCCACAGGATCCTGCTATTGTTCAGGTAACTCAAACCCTATTTTTAGATGTTTGTTGCTGAAGGTATAACCCGCTAGCTTTAAGTGCTCTCTTGAGTGTTTAAAAATGAAAATGATTGTTGCTGTAAAGCTTATAACCCAATGTAAAGAGCTCTGGAAAGATTTTCCTCTTTTTGTATCATGCATTTAACTGTGCAAATCATGGCTGAAGTCTTAACTAGCACAATGTACCCTTGCAATCCTTTAAGGTCTTTTGCTAAATTTGATGCAGCTCCTGTCAGTGGTAGTTAAGAACTGTGAGACTGCATTACTACTAACCTAAATAATAATAACCCCACTGTCCTCCGGTATGTTTGGGTCTTTCATTGTTAATGTGGTGTTTGAAACTTCAGGGGAAAATATGACACTTTCCAAGTCTGCCAGCAAAAGCTTGTACACGTTTGACAAAAGAGTCCAGTATCTGAGCTTCTGGGGAAAAGGCTGCAAAATTTTATGGTACTGTTTTTGCAAGTTTGTGGAATATGAATGGTAAAAGTGCTTTCTAAACTGTATATATGTTTTTGAATTTTTTTCTGCTGTTGTCTGTTTGGAGTTTTCATGCAGAGTAATGGGCATAATTCATTATTGTTGTGCTGTTTCTGCTTGTGTTTAAAGTGGTTAAACTCTTGTTATTAAAAGACACAACTTTATGAATGTTAAGGTCTTGTATATGTATTAGCCACAGTGGTGGTGGTAGGGTAAATTTAACAAAGAGCTTTAGACTTTCTACATTTCTTGTATTGCAGAACTATTTCCTGCTCCTTTTTTTTTGTGTGTGTGTAAACATGAATTTCTTCAAGCCTGTTTTATCTTTAGTCTTCACTAGGATCTTCAACTACATCTTCATTCCAGTCTGTGGGGTCCTATGGTCCTTTTGGCAGGATGCCTGCATACAGTCAGTTTAGTCCAAGCCCACTGGTGGGGCAGCAGTTCGGTGCTGTTGGAGTTGGTATGTTCATTTTTATTATCTGGTGTTTTCCTATTAGTGAAGTTGCATGTGTGTGCATAGACAGTAGTCAGTGCTTGTAATTCCATCAACATCTTATCCGAAGGGCAAATCCAAAGTCTTCAATCTGTATCAGTCCTACAGTTAAGCTCAAAAGTATAGGGTTTTTCATAAGCCATTGCAGCTCAAATCAAAGCAATTATGATTGAGAACTAAATACCCTTCTCAGAGGGACAAGTGAGGAAAGGTTCCTTTATTGATGAATGAATTCTGTTTCGTATATATTCATTACATTCATCGTGTATTCATTATATTTCACAAGTGGTAGAGGCAGCTCCTCCACAAAAGCCCCATAGCTGTGCTATCAACATCTAGTATCCCAGGCTGACCAGGTGGTGTGTACCTTACCCAAGGGTTTGGGTTATTCAGCAATCCATGTGCCAGCACAGTCCTCTGGCTATTGATGAGATGTTAGCTTTGCATGAAGTACGCACTGGAGGTATTTGAGAGCTGCACGGGTTAATTGTTCCTTGACACGCAGATAATGCTCTCTGAGACTCATTAACCAACTTGCATTCCTCCCTTAAAATGTTTTATTTCACCTTTTACTTTTTCACATGGGAACTTAGATTCTTCTAACTCCTTTGAGCATCAGTGTTACTCCTGGTACTGAAAATGTTAACTCTGTGAAGGGAAGGCTGTAGAGTTGACCATAACTTGATATCAGTTAATAAGATGTGACAGTCATATTTTTGTTTAAAAGATGTTAAGTGGAAATAGATACCAATAACATTTGTTTACTGCTCTGTAAAATGCTGCCATAACTATGCTGTGTTAGTACTATAATTTTTTTTCTTTTAGATAAAAAGTATCAAGATACTACGGTCTTACCAGCTTACTATGAAAACATATTATGTTGAACTTAAAGTATGTAGGAAAGACAGACTTAAATGTATTTTAGAATAAATGCCTAATACAGCTTCACTAATCCTTTAATGCTAATTTAAAAAAAAGAAAGTACAGAAAATAAGTCTAAACTAAGTTTTACAGCCATGTTATTTCCTTCAAAGCAGGAGGTTCTTTAACATCTTTTGGAACAGACTCTTCAACCAGTGCTGGCATGTCCCAAAGCGCTGCAGTTGGTTCTGCATTTACAACAGATGCAAGATCACTAAAACCACAGATGTCTCAAGGTAAATCTTTTTTAATAACTCTCTGATCTACTTTGACCAGTTGTGCCCCTGTGACTTAGGTGGTTGCTAGAAATGCTAACCAAAGAGGTAAATTCTATCAGGAAAACACTTGGTATTAAAACCTGAAAGAACTGAGAGGCTCTGTACTTGCTCTTTCTATGTGTTTTCCTAAATCCTGGCATTCTGCATATGTAACTGTTAGCAACCCATTTGTTGTTATCCTTAAAACATCTCTATAGAGGAGTAGGACTTATGACAGTTGGATAATGTTATCAAATAGGTGCATATGTAAACTCAACAGTGAGTTTTATTGATAGTATGACAAAACTCAGGGTGCTTTATGCTGATTGAATAGTCAAGTCCTTCAGCCTACATTTTAAAAAATCTTTATTGCCAATGCTGTTGGGTTTTTTTAATGTATGTTTACATATATAATACTAACATCAGATCTGATTGCCTATAGAGATAGTGACATGATGTCTAAGTCAGCTTAATAGTAACAGAAACTGTATGGGTAGTTTGTGTAATTGGGAAAAGAAAGTAGAAGCTAAAAGGAACTTCCTGATGCTTTTGAGTGGCAAAGAAAAAAGAAACTAAGTGTTGAGCACTTTCACCCTCATTTTCCATGCAAATATGTTAAGATTGCTCCTCAAAAGATGTTATTTCCTGCTCTTCTACTCTTCATAGCTGCAAGTAATGTGTGCTAAGATATATTCCTAATGCTGTTTTTGAGATTATGCAGCCATATTAAAAGGCAAAACACTTTGCTTGTAGTAAAGAGGGTTTTTTCCTAAAATCTAGTTAAGATTTGTATGCTAATTAGGACTGCTTTCTAGCATAAAATGAGTGGATTACCAAAAATAAATAGGTTCTACTACTATTGTTGCATTAATTGAAGGGTGGAGAAGTATGCTGACCGCTTACTGTTTTTATTGGAAGAGTAGCTTGGTTTCTGTAGGTGAAATTAAAACCCATATGTTCTTGGACTTAATGTATGACATGTGCTCCAGAAGAACATGCATTCTGCCACAAAATTTCCTGTGGGGCACCAGCAAGTTGGGTTTTTTTCTATGTGTGTTTGCTTTTAAAAATATTTGTCATCTTTGTAAGTGTGGTGTGGTTGGTTTTAGTTTTTTGTTTTGGGTTGGTTGGTTGGTTTGTTGTTGTAGTTTTTTGGTTGGTTGGGTTTTGTTTTATTTTTTTTTTTACTTAGACTTGTCTTATTCTAATTCTTTAGTAGATTTACTCTATGGTGTCATAAACTTGTCTGGCTGGATCAAATGTCTCCATTCTAAACGTGCTTCAAATTGAAATATATGAACCTCACTTTGTGGGGAAGCCTTTCATAGCTCCTTCATCTGCATTATGCCTGGTGCTAGCTCTCAGGTTTTCATTTATTTTGTGGAGATGATGCAACAGAGTGCACTAGATCAAATGAAATTTCAGGATCTTAACTGTATCTCTGCCTTTGTGAGCAGTCACTTTCCACTTGACTTTCCAGGGAGGCAGAAGGAGTATTTTTACCTCCAGTCTATCAAAAAATTTAATTCCACAGCTAAGTGCACATCACAGATGGGTTGGTAGGGATTAATTGTCCTACACACTTCTTTCTTTTAGACTGGGGGAAGGGAAATTGCTAAATATCCTTCATTCTGGATTAGTGGATCTGAGGGTCCAGAAATATTTATTTCTTCTTTGGACACAGCTGTCTTGACTGGTAAGGCAGATAAACCTGTCAGTCTAGATTGGTTGAGACCAGTAACTCAAATTTGTAGACGAGAAATAACTCTTTAGGCTTTGGTTTTGTTTTGTCTGTTTTCCAGGTCGTTCAAGCCCTCAGATAGATCATTTGAGAAGGAGCCCCACCATGGAACAAGCAGTACAAACAGCTTCAGCCCACTTACCTACTCAGGCACCAGTTGGGAGGAGGAGTCCTGTACCAACCAGACCTTTGGTGTCCGCTAGCCAGAAATCACTAGAGAATCAAGAGCACAGACGAGGTAGCTTTGGATAATTTTCATATGGCTTACTTTATCCCATCACATAGGAAGTACCCTTTCTGAGGGTTACATGTAGGAATTTTCCTGCTCTCCATTATGGGTAGGCTGGTCAGCAGAGACCTGGATTATGTATATTTCTTTTTAAAGTCAAGTGTATACTCTAAATTAATTTTTTTTCTTTTATGAGTTAAATTTGTGGTTTACTTTTACAGGTTTGGATTTTTTTTAAAATCTGAACTATATATATACAAAAGTATGGTCAGAAATACCTAATTGGATAAACAAATCATTTTTTTATTTCCAACTTTAGCTGAAGCACACAAGGTTTCAAGATCAGAAAATGAACTCAGAAATGAAAACAAACGACAAATTGGTAAATCTTGTTTTGAGAAATAGCTATCGTTGTTTTCAGACTTCATAAAAGTGGTTTTTTTTAAAGTCTGCTAAAATACACCGTTGTTTGTAGTTTGCAAAGCGCTAGGTCTTTAACACCAGAAATCTTGCAGTTCAGATGACAGTAATAAAGAGTTTATGTATTTAGAATGCTTTCACATAATTGTTTCTAGTAACAGTGACTTTGCATTGGGTCAGAATCATATGCACACAAAAAATCAACATTAAAGAGAAAAATCTTCTGCTTTCTTTATATTAAGCAATTTGTATAAAAATGCAAAACAAAGAAGTATTCATGGATTTATAAACACAATAGTCTGGAATAAAACCTGTTACCTTTCTCTGAAAAGCCACTGACATTTTAACTCTTTTCCTGAAAGCTTTAAATGACTTCTGGAACTTTTAGTACACAAATTTAGGACTATTATGTTTTCTGTGTCACTGCCGTAATTATTGTTAGGGAATTTACAAATTACAAGCTGCTCCAGCAGAACATTTAACAACAGAAGTGCAGGAAGAGAATGCATGAATTCCCAACCTGTTACCCAAGGAATTAAAAAAAAAAAACCAACAAAACAACAAAAAACCAAAACATCCCACCAAAAAAAAATAACCCCCACCCCCCTCAAATTAAAACCAACCAACAAAACAAAACCCAACAGAATTTCCTTCTTTTTAGTTCCAGGGGGACCTTCAGCACGGAGAGGCCGTGGAGGTCACAGAGGAGGTCGAGGAAGATTTGGTATAAGGAGGGATGGTCCAATGAAATTTGAGAAGGACTTTGACTTTGAAAGTGCAAATGCGCAATTCAACAAGGAGGAAATTGATAGAGAATTTCATAATAAACTTAAGCTGAAAGGTAAAAAAACTTTTTGCTTTATATTTGAGCATGGAAAAACTGTCTTGCTGTTTTAATCCTAGCTTGGAGAACAACTTTGCAAAGGGCTGTCCTACTAAGTCTTATTTGCAGTCGTAAAAAGGAAAAAAAAAATTAGAAAAATAAATTAACAAGTAAACTGAGTTCATCTGTTTATTTATATACTTAGATCAATATTTGAGTTCTGAAGGCATTTCAACTAGGAAATACCATACGTCATGTTCTAATAAGTCTGTTGGTTAAAAATGCAGATTACTTGAGCAGAGGTCCTATGGTGTGAGTTTACTTTTGTTTTCTGGAAAATATGCAATAAAAGAAAACGTGTATTTTATGTTTTCAATTATCAACTGACCAAAAGCAATCAGAAAAACATGAATTTGGGTTCTGAACTTTGCTGGAGGATGCACAACAGTTTCAGTTTAAGAAAGTTTCTATTCTCTGGGTTTATCCTTTTCCAAGGAAACATGGGAGTAGTTCAGATCCATACTGCCAGCAGTGTAAGTTTGTTTTCTAGCAGGCTTCTGTTTTAATTACCTCATTTTCTTGTGACCAGCCACCTGTTTGTTACACTGCTGCTACTGGTTTTGGACAAAATTATCGTGGGTTAAAGTAAGGAATTCTCTATTTCAATAAATGATTGGCTGAAAGGTGGGATACAAAAATTGGGAATAAATGGTAAGATTTGAGTAGAGAAAAACCACCAGTAGAGTCCCATAGGATTTTTTTTGTTTGTTTTTCCAGTGCTTGCCTCTTTCTGGATCATTTTTAAATGAGTTGACAGTTTGCTGTTGATACTAATTTCTTTCAGAATCATAAAGAGGATGGGGAAAACTAACCATAAAGAGCTATAGAAATATTCCGTGACAGAGTGGTAATTTGTGTGTGTGTTGTGGAAAACAGATGAGCTGGTTATCTGAAGTTTATGATGAGATTACAGTTGTAAGCATTTAGGAATGTGACTTTGAGGTTTTAATAGCTAGTTCTGTTGAACCATCAGATTCTTTTTCTGTACTGGTCAGAACAGTAAATTGAACTTCAGGCGTTATTAGGAAAGAGATAGAAAGTCTGTTTGTGATACAGTGTCTTGAATGCTGTCCCTGTGTCTCAAAGGAAATAACTGCAAAGCCAGAAGACAAAGAAGGTCAGCAGGGATGAGCTAAAGCATGGAATGTCTTTTACGAGGAATGACTGAGGGAGGCTTCTAAGTCTGGAAAGAAGGTTAGCTAGGAGGTTAGAAAATAGATGGCTATCAAATCCATTCTACCACAGTTGTTTTACGTTGAGTTTTTTGTTTTGGTTTGGTTTTTTTAGTTAATTAAGCCCACAGAGAATATTGAGGATATCAAACCTCCAGACAACAGCAGCACAACATCAAAATTTACACGTTAAATTATTGGATTGCCACATTGAATTTTGGAGGGGTTTTTTGTATTTTTGAGCATTCAGTATAGTGTGTGTCTGTCTGTCAGGGAGTAAGTGAAGAGTATTGTTTTGTTTAGTACAATGGTCCAGAAAGCTTCTGGTTACTTTTGTTTTCCAGAAGATAAACTTGAGAAACCAGAGAAGCCTGTAAATGGAGAAGACAAAGGTGACTCAGGTGTTGATACACAAAATAGCGAAGGGAATGCAGATGAGGAAGATCCACTTGGACCCAACTGCTACTATGACAAAACCAAATCCTTCTTTGATAACATCTCCTGTGATGACAATAGGTACGGCCTGCAAGGAGAAGCTTGTTAGTCTACTTGATGCATGTTTATGCCATAACATAGTGTCAGCACTACTCGTTACAATCAACTCTGAATTGAAAGTGCATAAAGCTCATTTCCACATGCAGTGGAAATAAACAGAAATATGAAGAACAAAATTTCTTTGTGGGCAAGAGCAGTATATTAATAGGAAGACATCTTTAAATGTTGGTTTAGAACCATGCTTCTGCAATTGAGTATAAATACTCTAGAATCTCCTTTCCAGATTTACACAAGTGGGTTGTTTTTTGTTTTGTTTTGCTATTAAATTACCACTTTTGTTAAAGGGATTACAACTATGCTTTGGTAATGGTTTTGAAGTAGATTACATAACCGTCTTGGCCAGTGGTGTTCTTCAAACGGGAAGATAGCATTTCAGGAAAAATCAAGCTCATCTTTTGCCATCGCCTATTTATTAGACAGGATGATGTGGATTACTGACCTGTTTTGAATTGAGGGGGATTACTTTGTTGTACTGACAGATAGATTTAAAAAGCTAATACCTGTTAAGTACAAACTCTTAATTTCTGTTTCTTGTTTTAAATTGCAGGTAGCTTTTATTTATTTTATTATATGGCTCTGTGTCCAGATGATACAGACTGTGTCCTTTTGTATGGGAAACTCTTATTAGAGTATTGTTAATGTATAATTAATGATACTCTAACCTATCTTTTTTCATTAAATGAATTTTGGCAGACACTTAGATTCTTGCCAAGGGATAATGTGGAGATTTACGATGTGATTAATGTATAATTTTTTTTTATTTCATGGGCTTTCTGGCAATTCTGATTAAGCCAGGCAGTCTTCCTTCTGAAGTGTGTTTTAAAATGGTCTTTGTTCCTTGTGTGTGGCAGAGAACGGCGACCCACCTGGGCTGAGGAAAGAAGATTAAATGCTGAGACCTTTGGAATACCACTGCGTCCCAATCGTGGCCGCGGAGGGTACAGAGGCAGAGGGGGGATTGGCTTCCGAGGTGGAAGAGGCCGAGGAGGTGGAAGAGGTGGCTTCACTGCCCCCCGAGGATTTCGTGGCGGATTCAGAGGAGGTCGTGGAGGCAGGGAGTTTGCTGACTTTGAATATAGGGTAAAATACATTTAATCTTACTATGACCTAATCAACTGGTTTTGAAAATCAGTGGTAAAAACCTTATTGTTTTAAGATTTGATGTTGAACTAGAATTTCTTGCTTGAATAATATTTTGAAGGTACTCTGAGATACTTAACTGAAAAAACATTAATGCAGAAATTTTAGTTACATGCTCTTGATAGTAAAATGATGCCAACCAAAACTAAAAGCTACCTTTCTTCACTTGCCTTAAGTATTTGTTCTATAGCTGCAGTTTGTGGGGAGAAGTAAAATTCTGCAGATTTAATACAAAATGTTAGAAATGTGAAATGGAAGCTTTTTTTCCTAAGCAATATTGTACAATGTAAATATTGAGAGGGAGTAATTTAACTTGCTTCTAGTGTGAAGTGTTTTTTTGAATTCTTTGTGAAATGAGTTGGCACAAATCCTATAGACTTCTAAGATCCTATATAACCCCTAAAATAGAGTAACTGAAGTTTCTGAAACACAGTGATCACCCTTTGCAGAAATAAAGATAAAAGTATTTGAGTTCTGTAAGGTCCTGTCAAACACTTCTTTCTGTCTGGTTTTTGTGGGTTTTTTGTATTTAGCTTTATGTAATTATATCTACTAGCTGTTGGGAAAGCTAAGGCAGGATTGACTTTTTTCAGATAGTCATTCAGTAAAAAGGAACTGTCGGAGATAAGCCATAAAAGCTTCAAAAGGAAAGACCCCCCTGTCCATCCCACAGAGAAAGTGTTTTTAAAATATTAAAATAAGTACTGCTACTTTATTTTTAGTTGAATACGAATGATGCTTTAAGCATTGCACAGAAGCCGCCATGTAAGTCTGCTAACAGAGGTATCCTGATGCTTTCATAATCACGTAAGCGTAGAAATAGTCATTCGTTCTGCAAGAGCTAGAATGTCTGAAAAGCAGAATCTTCTTTTACAGTGTAGTTGTGCAATTTGTTGCTTTTGCTACACTGTTAAGACATTCATTTTTCTGCTTCCTGTTGAAGCTCTTAACTCTTCTTCCTACCAGCCATTCAGAGGAAGGACAAACTTACTTTTCTGCCCCACCTAGTGAAGTGATACATTCTGGGCTGGTGGGATCTTAGACACTTTATTTTTTTTTCTTGGAAACAAAAGTCTCCTTCATGAAAGCTCTGTGACCATACACATTATGTAAATCAACAGAGCTCTGTTGGTTGCAAAATCAAAATCTTTTAATACTTTCAGTGCAAAGTATTTTTCTTGGAATTAAGAGCATATATTCAACTGGCATACTGTTTAGAATCAGTAACAAATGTAATGAACCAGTTTGGTACAAGTAAATGTAGGCTTTTACTGTTCTGACTCGGACTTTTTCTGGGAGCTTACTGCATGAGCAGTTAAAATTTTGCAATATGCGATCTTTGTGTTCTGTTTGAAGATTGAAATATTTTGACCTTAAAAAAAAAAACAAAACGGTGGTGGCGGTGTTTCATCACAGATTTCTGTCTGCCCATCAGTTAATCCTTCATTAGTTTGCAACAATTAGACCTATGATTTAAATAAGTTTTTGGTAGGTTAGAGTGAATTGGAACGAGGGGTTGAAGGTCAGGTATCTGAGGGTTTGTGCCTTGCAGCTAGTCAAAGAGACAAGCTGCTTCAGCATGTGCCTGGCTGGGTGTGTTGTGGCTGGGTGTGTTGTGACTGGGTGCTAACCTGGTCACAGGGTGGTCTTCATTCTGGTGGCAGAAGGTGGGAAGTAGCCATTGCAGTGCATCTTCTCCCAGTGCTGCTGCTCTGATTAGTTTGTGGGTTTTGTTTTGCAAATCAGCCTTAACTTTATACTGTTGTTCCCTCTAGAAAGACAACAAAGTCGCTGCATAGTCTACAGAAAGCTGAAACCGGCTGAACGTCTAGATCATCTTGATCCAGAGAATTAGTTTCAATCTCTGCAAAGAATGAAGTTAATTTGCTGTATACTTGTCACCAGCACTGGGATTTAACTATTTAATTTCAAAGGGGTGTAATGCAGTTACTTTTGAAAAATGGCCATCTTTGAAAACAGTGAGCATTAAATATATTTGAGACAGAAGGATAAGTAATTTCTTATGTATAGTTAATTATAAAGCAGTACTTCGATGGAGTTTAAGTATTTTTTCATCACTGAAAGGATTTTTCTTATTACTAAACTGTATTTGATAATTGCTTCAAGTTGTAAGGACAATTGTATGCAGAAGGCCGTCGATACTGTGAGTGTTTTGATCCACTGAAGGTTGTTTTTTGGAAATCCTGTAATATCCCTTTTGAGATAGTTGTACTTTTATCAACTAGGGTGCTGGACAGTAGAAAACTTGCTTTGTCAGTCAGATATGTACACACAGTAAATACTGTTTCTTAGGCAAAGGAAACTTTTTATATAGTTGTAAAATTCCATTATATCCCATTGCCAAAGAAACATTACAAACTTTGTATAGCTGTATAAAAAGCGACTAATTTTTTAAAGAATAAACATTTTTAAGTCGGCGAACATACTGTGTTATTGCAAAAGTTGATATGCTGAAGAGCACTGAATTAGTTGGGGTTTTTTTCTTTAGCAGCTTTTCAGGCTTAAGTGTTTGATTTTATATTTGGGCTATAATGAAGATTTGAATATGTTCTTCCATTACACACAACTGGATAGACTCTTCACTTCTCTTGCAAGAAATTGATTTTGTAGTTTGTGGCATATCACAGGATTTGACCAAATTAAGGAGGTATTTTCAAATAAGGAGAAAATAAATTTTCATATGTCAAAATTTGCAATTTTACTTAGTGATAAATATTAACTTTTTTTAATAATGGACCAGGCACCTGAGTTTGTGATTCTCCTGGAGTGCCTGGGACAAGGATATGTCTCCATTTGTCAATTCTTGAAATGTTAACTTTGTTGTAATACCTGTAGACATAAGCAATTTAAAGAATTCTTAGTGTTTGAAGTTGTTTGCATTTTGATAGACCATAGCTTGGAGACATTAAGACTCTGGTTCTAAGACCGTGAAGTCACAAATGACATAGTATGGACTTTTTGCCAATTCTGAATGACTAGTTTCAACTATTTGATATGCTGAAAATAGAAACCTGGTCATTTGTGTCTGTATATGTATATGAAGGCCACAGGAATAAAGGGATCCAAAGATTAAAACATTTTGATCTAATTTGCTGACTTTTTTTTTTTTTTTTGTTACTTTATCTTCACAATGTTCAGTGGTGATAAAGATGTGGAAAACTGCACTGTTAGAAAATTGGAATATTTAAAAGTGGTTGATAGAATCTTAATTTTATAACTTTTGTATAGCACTACAAGGAAGTATTTTGTAATTGGTTTCCTTATTAAGGTCAAGTATTTGGCAACCGTAGATGTTAGATAATATTGTTTAGTAATGTTTTTTGCATGTTAACAACGATGCCTTTCGGGATCCACAAATCATGACTCTGAACCACCTGTTAAGGTTTCTGACCATAGAGGCAAGTGCTGTACTGTTGCAATAACTCTGTATACTGTTGGAGGTGTCCCAGGCTTATTTAAACACGATGGATTGTAAAAACCCGGGGTAGAGGCTGCGAGGGTATGAATTTCGGTCCGCTCCCTGCGCGGGGGTGGTGGGTGGGTGCTCGGTGCCCAGGCCGCAGCAGCGTGGCACGCTTCAGGCTACCTTGCTCCACGGAAGGGAGGCTTTCTCTCGCGCGCGGTTTTTTTCTTTTTTTTTTTTTTTTCTTTTTTTTTTACTTTGTTTTTTTCTTTTTTTTTCTC
>WTSP01026114.1:0-13696 GCA_025331215.1 Actenoides lindsayi
TATCTCTAGTTTTAATCCATTCCCTCCAGTCCTATCACTGCCCGACAGCCTAAAAAGTCCCTCCCCAGCTTTCTTGTGGGCCCCTTCAGATACTGGAAGCAAATGACTAAGTTAATGGTACTGGGCTGAGATTTTAGTACTGAAGAAGCAAGTGTTTTCTCCAAACCACTAAGCTTGGGAATTCTAGGATATCAGGACAGTCAAATGGTTTTGTATGCATTATACTGGTAGTAACACGAAGCCCAGAAATAAACCACTTTTTTTAGGTACCTTTGACCACTTACACTGCACTCTACTCATTAATTACCTCCCTGAGAACAAGTAATAAGCCCTATGTGTAAGCAGTCTCTTTGACAAAGGCGTGGGTTTATTGTTATCATTCTCGTCATATGCAGACATTTCTGAACACTTCCCAGATCTTTAATTACTTCTGCTCTCTACTACATGCCTCCCCCCAGCCTTTCTGTATGGATCCCCCTCACTTTGTGCATGCAGCTTGCACTCCTACAGCAAAGTCTTCCTGTCAGATAAGCACAGTTGGCACGGCTGAGACGCGCCCAGCGCAATGAATCATTCATCAAGGGGCATCCCTGTGGAATGCTTCTTTTGTGCTGCAGGAGTTCCCATTTTCATCTTCCCCAGACAAGGAGAAGATGAGTGATAATTCATCCACCTATACAGGTGGACACAGCCAGTGCTACACTCTCCTGAAGCTGACAGACATTCAGTACAGGACTGCACGCCCCTTATCAGCCAAGAAGTTCTTGTGGGTTTTGGTGTTTCCTTTGGATTCCTCATATATTGCAGAGAACACCCAGGAAATGGGGTTTTCTAGCATTATCATCTTGCCTGTAGACCCAGTAACTTATTTATGCATTACCTTATCACTCTGCAGCTTCAGTATCTCCAAGTGGGCACCTCCAAGAACAAGTTTCGCATGCTTTTCTGGAATCTCCATGTGGTTTTTGTCATGTCTGAAGATATACCTGCTTTGAAATCTGAAGGAAAACTCCTACTTGAGATGTGAGACGTATGAAAGCTCACAGATGGTACAGATGCTGGCAGAAGGATCTACTCACAGGGAATTCACATTGCCTATTTTAGCTGCTTAATGTAAATTATTCATGCTTTAATGTGTCCCATTTAGGTTCAGACATCATCACGTTCGATGTCTTGGTCACAAGTAGGTCATCTAGGCTCTCTTCTAGGCAGCCAGTGGGAAGAGCCACCTCCATAGGGGTGAGCCCATGGATCTCTGGATTAGGCAAGTCCATTTCTGTGTTGAATGGGAAAGGGAAGTTTCATCACTTTTCGTACTGATGCAACATGGAGTTATTAGAAAAGAAAAGACAAAAAGGTTTCTTTTTTTGACTCAATGGTATTGCTTAAAAAGTAGCTGTCCAAAAATTTTCCTTTCATTCTGACCTAATTTATCTCATCCTAAGAAATGCTTGGAGATTTGATACTGAAAATGGTTTATCAACATTTCTCTCTCTCCATTTCATATGCCACACTTTCTGCCCTGTCCCTGGAAAACTGCTAGTGGGCTGCTGTGATGTTTTAGCACAGAAAATATGGGAACTCTTCAATCAGACACACAAAGGTTTCTTCCTATTTGGAGCTCCTAACCTAACTCTGCTAGCTTGCTACACCAGAGCAGTCCATGCCTTTTGCTACACACTTGCCTGTTGTCATGGCTCACACAGCAGATTAACGTGAGGGATGATGAATTAACAAAGTGTAGCTCCACAGTGCATAATCCTCAGTGTTGTAAATTAAATCTGTCTTCTGTGGGCAGGGGAGCGGTTGGAGCAGAGCTTCACCCTGCAGGTGCATTTTTCACCACCCCATCTGTTGCCCCAGATAGTAGGGATGGCAGTGCCAGTTTTGCTCATGTTACTTTTAGGGCATCAGCTTTTTTTTTTTTTTTCTTTTCTCCTTTAAAACTATTTTTCTTATATTTTCTTTCTGGAGTCTGTTGCAAACAGCAAATGAAATACAACATTCAAACCAGGGCACGGGCGTGGAAAGCATGCCACAAGCCAGAGCAGGATAAAATATTCAAATAATGGATACATACATATTCAGGTCAAGGGAAACGAGGGATCCCTGCAGTCACTCCTTTCTGACTTGCACACATTGCTGCTCCTTAGTAATTCCTTGCTTTGGATGTCTTCTTCTTTTAGCACTTTTCAGATGAAGAGTTGACAGTTGGTTCCCTGGAATCTTTGCTGTGTGATCAGCCTCCATCCCATGTCAATCCTCTTTCCAGCAGCTTGAGGAAGCAACCTCAGCCTGGTGCTACCCAGTGTAAGGCATGCGGGGTGCCCAGAGTGGAATAGGTCAAGGTCAAAGCATCAGATTTCCCAGACAGCCCTAAATTTCATCGGGAACTGGTTGCTTTATTATTTTGGAATCCCCATGAGTTAACCAAAGTGAACTCTTGGCCAGATCAGCTCTGAAAGGTTTGGAGAGGTGAGCCCAACTGCAGGCCAGAGCAGCAGCTACAACAGCTTTATCTACGAGAGCTTTGCTTTCCCCTCTCCCTATCTTCTCTCTTCAGGACCATTATTTCCTGCTGTGGGCTGGAAAAACATCTGTTCTGGGAGAAGATGGAACCACGGGACATAAATTACTGTGAATCATTTGCCTTTTATTAAAGCCATCTGAGCTTTGTTCTGGCATACACAAGGCCAGTATAGTCTGTTTCAAGGGCACCTCATCGTGCAAAATTCCCTCTGCACACACTTTCATCTCCTTTTTTCCTCACATGTTCTGTATGTGAGACAGCAGCAGTGCTGAGCCCCTTTGCCACACCTGAATCTTGCTCAGAGCGACCAGGATATGAGAGTTTGGGTGAGAAAAGCTCCAGCTGCTCATTTCTCATAGCACTTTACCTAAGTCAGGGAATTAAACCTGCTAGGTCAATAAATCTACACAGTCAGGTTGCTAAACTTTGCACGCAGAGATACAGAGCTGAAAGCTGAATGGCTGGACACCCTGGCACGGATCATTTCATCTAACTCTTTAAATATATATTCCTGAGCTGTATTACTTTACAGCTGAAACTCTGCAGTTCCCTCCTACCTCATGTGAAAATCCAGGATAGACCAAACCTCGATGTTGACTCGTAGGATCCCTGGAGGATCTCAACATCAAATGGCAATGTCCAGGCTTCAGGTTTGTACCAGCTGGTGCTGAGAAAGAGCTGGTCGAGCCTGTCTGTTGTTAGAGCTTAGCACTGTGTGGAATGAGGATGGGGAAAAAAAGCCTCTCCTTTTCCCAATCTCCCATTCTGTCACGAGCCACATCTCCACTGCCTCATCTAGAAAAGAAGAGCCCTGGGCATCCAACCCCTAGGGCCCTGCCTGCTTCCTCTGCAGAGGTCCCTGAAGCTCTCCAGGGCAACACAGATGAAAACCTGCTCTCTGCTGGGTTCAGGTCCCCATAAATGGCTCTTCCCACCCTTGGGGGCAGATAAGTGATACCAAATTCCTGATGGATTAGGAGAGATTTGCCGGCCTCCACAACCAGGCAGGTTGCTCCCTCTTCCCAAGGCTGGGAAGAAGCAAGTGGTGGCTGCTCTGCTACCACTTAGGAGTCCTGTGAGGCATCAGAATTAACCTGAGTCAGCATTGTGCTGTCTGATTCTGCACACTCTGTAACTTCTCCTTTCTTCAGTTCTAATTTAGGCTCCATCTCCTTCACAACACGTGACTGCTCCCCTCCAAATTGCCAGTATTTAAGTACTACAATAAGCACTGAGAAGTTAGTGTATTTAATACTATAATGGGGCCATACGTTCTCTCTCTGCTTCTCGATGTACCTGTTGTCTTCTCTCTCGCTGACTCTTCTCACCACACACATCTATGCCAGTACATAGCTTCAGGCAAATAAAATAAAAGCACGCACATTAACTGGAGCTTTTCTGCCTCTTCAGAGGCATTGCTGTTTGTTCAGAAGAGTGGAGAAGGAGAGCTTGCTCCATATCCATTTCCATCCAGTGCTGCAGGATCTGGCCCCAGCACTGTTGTGGGGAACTGGTCCCCAGGGTCTCTGTGCAGGGCACTTCAAAGGGGTGTGAGAAGCTGCCGGGCTGCCCATCCATCCCAACCCCACCTGAGATACCTGTCCTCACTCAGCATTAAAGCCACATCAACACCACAGCCCCTCCACACAGTCCAGATAAAGCAGCAAACGTGTTTAGCAGCGAGAGCAACGGTAGCAATAACATCTATTTTGTGTTTGGGTTTTTTCCCAAGGATGGCCCAGCTCCTCTAACTGGATTACTTTAATCTACAAGGCTAAAACCCCCTGGGTTTTCACACTCCCTGCAAAGAAGGGTGAGCACTATGTTAAAAAGCTCTTCCCAATATCTTATCTAAACCTGTCTTCTCCTAATCCCCCAGCTTTAGTCTGGAAATTAAAATATGGTTTCTTTCTATCGTGAAGTCACTCAGGGAAAATTTTAATTCACACGAATGAGATGCAGTTCTCTTCTGATTGCTCTGACTCTTATCTGTCCAAGAAGATTGGAAGAAGGTGGAGAAAATCACGGTTCGAAATGGGGGTGGAAACCCTGACCCTCCTTGCCAGGATGCTGGGCAGGCACATCCTCTTCTGGAGCGTAGCTGGCTGCCTCCAAGGTCGGCTCCTCTGCTGATAAGGGCTCTTGTGAAGGAACACAGCAGTGAGGTCCTGCTCCTCCTGCCTCGTGGGAGCTGCCTTTTAGCTGCAGCTTCACCCCTGGCCTCTGCCCGGGCTACACTGGAGCTGTGCCACAGTGCTGTCCACTCCTGGGCTCTTGCTGCTGGGATTCTGGCCCTGACCCAGCTCCACCAGCTCCGCTTCCCAGCTTACCCTCGGACGTGTTGTGCTGCTGTGGGCTGGCTTGGTGACCACCCTGCTGTGTCTGTCCCCAGTCACTGCCCCAGACCCGATCCCCAGACTGGCTGCTCAGCATCCTGGCCCCTTCTTGATGAGGGCTCTGCCTCGCTGGCCGTGCTGCCGCAGAGCAGCACTGAGGTCCTTGCACCACCCGGACTCACTCTTGGCTTTCCGGAGAAGGATTTATTCCCATCCAATAATATTCCCTCTGATTCAAAACCCAAGGGAGACTGAATGGGCCTTGTGTGGCCGCGTGACAGAGCTGTTTCTGCCCAGCTCATTAATTCTAATGGCTAATAGCAGACTGATCAATATTTATCCTGCATCCTCAATAAAAGTCAGCTTGGTTAAGCTGAGGTCAATATAAGCAATACTGATTCACACTGGCTGAACAATCTGTCTGCATTTTCTAAACACTTCAGCTGAGTTAAAACCCCTGTGCCTTTAGAACAAGAAATACCTTCTGCTATTATCTCTGTGTTAATATTTTGCCCTTATGTAGATCAGAGACTTTGAGGAAATGACATTAGCTCTTTCTTTCAGCACTGGCTGTAGTTTTTGACAGCTTCCTGACACTGATTAAGCGTGTTATGAAAAGCAGAGTCAGCAGGCTGAAGACACTGACCGAGTTCTGGTTTTGTGAGAGGCATTATCAAGCTGCCATGCCCTGTCATGCACTGTCCCCTGTAAATCTCCTCCCAGTCGAGCCCTGTCGTATATACAAACGGGCTCTGTTTCCAGCGGTGCCTTTGCAGTGGCTGTGAGGATACCCACACCCACCCCGAGAGCGGGGAACGTGGGCACTGAAACTCCAAATCACCCCTCCTGGTTTGGGGGTGACCCTGGGCGAAGGCACAGGACACAGGAATTCCCAAGCTGCGTGAGAGCGGTAATCCCTCCGGATGGATAGATCATGTACTGAACTAACACCTAGAGCCACTGCTTTCACTTCATTTCTTGTGTGAATAAATGCTCTCAGGTTGACCTGCCTTGTAAAATTCAACTCAGTTAGGATGTGTTAGGTGGAGATGACTCGGACAGCTCCATGGCAGCGTGTACCTCCTGAAAAGCAAAGGCAGCTCTTTGCAGCCTGGGCTGACCACCAGAATCGGGTCTCGTGGAGGTACATCCTGCCTGGTTCAGGGACTGATTCTGTGTGGCTCTGCGAGCCTGCGACTCGTGCTTCAGTCTCTATTTATGCTGCCCCTTGGGTGGATTTTACACCCTGCACTTCAATTCCTTGCCCTGCAGCTACACTACCGAAAATGCCAAAGCTGGGTCCCCTAGAGCTGACCTGGAGTCACCACAGCGATGTGGCACAGCGGGTCCTTCAGCCTGCCGTGACACAGCAGGGTGCTGGACAACAGCAGGGACAGCAATAGAGTGCTATAATCGACTGGGCCTGAAAAATGTGTTTCCTTTGGAACGTGGCATTGTTTTGCCAGTAAAGACAGTAGCAATAAGCTCATAGGAGTGATCTAAAAATGATAACTAGTGGGTTTGGAAAAGCAGCTTTGAGCACAAGGCATCAGATCTGTCATGAGCAGGTCTCGTAGCTTGAGGTGTAAGCCACAGTACTGGATGTTTGTCCCACTGTCTCCCAGTTCCTGATTGTATATGGCATTTCACCTCAATTTTTCTTCTTTTCTTTTCTTTATGGAGTAGAGTTAGTCAAGCTGTTGGGCTCTAATGTGCATGAGGTGTAGATGAGGACAGCACCGAGTCATTACAAGTTACCAGGAGGCAGAAAGATCAGCCTGAGGACATGACCAGTGTGCTCCCTCAAGTTTCTGGAGCAAAAAAAGAAGAAAGGGAAAAGAATCAAAATGACATCAAACACAGGTTTTTTTTGCTGTTTTCATGATTCTGGAGATTTTATCCCGTCTTCAACAGGGGCAATAAGAAGGTGGGTAATTAGAGAGAGTGCATGAGCCAGGCCACTTTGCACCACTCACTTGTCCAGCACACACAAATACATTAAGTCTGTGAAAAGTCACATTCTGGCCAGTTCCTTTCAGTATTTATAGCCCTGTTGTCCATGAAGAAGAAAAGACAAGGTAAATAAAGACAAGCCATGTAATAACCCTTATGAGAAAGGAAACTTGTTGGAGCTTTGTCCTTTTCCCTACCCCACCAGAGCCACCTCAGGGTGCCTTCCTCCAGCTGCTGGTCTCAAGGGTAGTTTCTGCCCTCTGATCTGCTCTTCCCTCCTTTCCTCTCCTCCTGCTCTGCCCTGGGTGAGGGGTCCGTGTCGTTTGCAGGCCGGGAGTCTGCGAGCAACGCGTGATGAGCAGCGAGAAGGGAGTTCACTGTCGGCAGAGCAGGCTGCTGAACTACAGCCCCTGGAAACATTCATTGCACAGTGCCAGGAGGTGCTCTGGGGAGAAACCCAGAAACATCCCATGGAAGGTACCAGCCTTTTCCCCGGCTTTGACGAATGAGTACATGCACCTTGCAAATATGGTCTGATGACTGTGAGACAGGGTAATTGCAGTGAGGTGGCAGCTGCTACAGAAACGGGGCACTGGAAGAGCCAAGCAATTAGGCAAGTAAAAGCCAAAGAAATCATCCGGATGTAAATTGTCTTCCCAAACATCCACACCTCCTCTTGTTGTACGCATTGGTGTGCAGATAGATGGAGCATGTAAATAGGTGGAGGATTTATCACCAGCCAGGTTTTCTTTTTGAAGGGCAGCGTACATCCTCTTTAAAAATGAAAGAAATGACCACTTAGAGACAGGGAAATCTTTGCTAAAAGGTCTGTCTTCCCCTGGCCTTATTTATTATTTAGTTCTTCAGCTGACATATTTAATACTGTGAGGCACTCGGAGACTCCAGCTTGATAGAAATACGCGGCACAAAATCGAGCTTCCTCACAGGAGCAGGAAGCATCTTCAAAAGTTAATTGCTTTTCCATAATTAAATAAGCTTCTTTATTACTTCTCGGTTCAATAAGGAAAAAGAACGTGCAGCACGTCTTTAATTTCTTCAAGATGCATGCTGTATGGGCAGCCTGATTCCCCTCTCAGTTTCTAGGTTGGTAACAGTGAAAACTTCACACCAGTGAGTTGACTCTGACTGCATCTTGATAAACTCAGAGGAAGAGAATTAGGCACAGTATCTGTGGCACTTGCTTTTAATGCTGAGACTGGAAACACAGAGCCACACGCTGATTTACTTCACAAACAGTAAGGATAAAGCAGAGAAGAGCTGCAAAAGAAACTACGGGCATTGTCCTGGGCTGTTTGAAGTCGACGTTAAGTCGAAAGCACACTGGAGACACCACTATGTACTGTCTTCACAAGAGAAATAAAAACACAGAGTTCAGTGTTTAGAAAGAACAGCTGCAAATATTGGTTATTCACCCAGGTAAGCAGGTGTTGGCTCCAGGCTGAGCAACAAAACCATTCATGTGCCTCTTTCCTTCGCAGCAAAGCAAAACATCGCTCAGAAAGCTACTGTGAAGGCCTTGATTAAACAATGAATTATCAGAGAGTTGCCAGGAGGTGAACTGTAGGCAATGCTGCCTTACGGCCCTTGAACCCACACCGCCCTTTATACCCTCAAAGCACGGCACCCCGAGATCTCTGCGTGTGCAGAGTGCTGTCCTGCACTGCCTTCTCCCCTTGGGGGTACATACAAATCCTTTCAGAGGAAGAGCAGCCAACCAGCTTTTTTCTGAGACCTCCTTAACTGGTGCTGAGGGTGCTACTGTTTGTCGTGTGTCGCGTGCTCCCAGGGCTTTACAGCGCGGATTAAGGGTTGGCCCTTGGCAGCAGTGCCTTAGCACAGTGCAAAGCCAGTGGCATTAAGTCTAACAGGTCACTGCTTCAAGCCAGGAGCCCAACGTACCCACCTGGTAGTAGTTTCAAAGGATAAGGCTGTGACCAAAGCTCTGTCTTGCATTGCAGGATCCTGCCCGTGGAAACCTGATCGAGATCCCCCAGCTGCTGTCTTTGAGGATGAGGGCAACAAGAACAACTGTAAGTTGGAGTGACCAAGTGTGCTCACGGCTGTGTTAGGGAGAAATAGAGCAGCTGAGACTTGATGCATATGCAAAAGAGGGTGAACAAGTGTGCATATGAGGGGCTGGACGGGTGAGTGAACAGCTGTGTTACAGAGGGAGGCACTGAGGTTAAACAAATCCAGCTTGTAGCCCCATTCCCTGTTGTACTGCACACCAGGAGTTCTGAAAGAGCTTTACATTATTAATCTTCCAGCCACTTCCAGTTAGCACTGAGAAGCAGCCACTCTGCCACGTGGCACAGCAACATGCCTGCAATGCCTTCCCTCCACAATCCCAACGGAAAGCCACCTTGCTGACAGCACACGGGAAATGATCAACAGCCCTGCTGCCACGGAGGGAGCAGGACCTGTACTGAAACCCAGTCTGGCTATCCATTGGATCCATTCAGTCAAGTGATGGGAATTAAAAATGCTCAATGCCAGAATACAGTTTCCTCAGGAGAGCAGGAGGATTTTTCAGGCGTGGAGGCTTCACAGTTATTCATTCAGTGTGCATTTACATATTGATCTGGAGAGCTGCTGCTGCAGTGAGGACTGAGACTTGAGCTCTCAGAGCATCAACTGAGCACATCTGGAGCTGGAAGAAAGAGCTGAGAGATGCAGGTTTGGAATGGGGGTGTAAACATCTCTACGTGGCCCAGCTAGTGCTGTAGGACAGCAGGGTACTGCTTGTGGAATAATGACTGGGGGTGACTTAGAAATTAAAGTCCTGTTAAAGGTACAGCATTGTTCACACACTAAGGAAAGGTCTAATAGCAAAGAAGCTCCCAGGGTGGAGTGCAACTGGTGTGCAAGAATCTGTTCTATGGAGGGCCCTGGGACAACACTGCCTGCGAACAGCACGAGGGGTGAGTGGAGTGAAGACTCCACGGCCAGGCTCTGAATCACCACAGAGATGGGAACTTTGTGGTACTGTGGAACTGATAAGCTGCATATTTCCCACCCTGGGCCAACAGTCTGTGATTTTCTGACCAAGTGCTGTCCTTTGTGTGAACAGGATTTTGCCAAGAGTTCCAAAGTGAGCTTTCTAAGGTCAGGTCGGAACGATGTGAAGAGATGGAGCGTCGTTGGCTTCGCAACAGTGTGAAGGAAAAACTAATTTACACTGATTAGTGCCTCTCCGGCGTTGGAAACGTTTCTAAGTGAGGTTGTGATGGAACTGCCTAATGGCAGCAAGGAGTCGACACTGTTACTAGTAGAAGATTAATGAGATGAATGGATCTTTAATCTCGGTGTTTAATTCCTTGCTCTTCAGTTCACATTGGCTAGCTCAGTGGAACGCCTTGTCAGTGAAAGCAGCGATATGCTTAGGAGCTTGGGAGAAAGATTGTCTCTCTTCAAGAAGCTACACGCTATGTTGGCACGAGATGACGAGGCTTGGCTTTTTGTTTGCAAAACAGGGAAGAAAAAATATCTGCTGGGAGAATTTAAAGGCTGGAGTTCCATGGCTTGTGTCATGCAAGTGAACAGGCTTTCACAACACTCTTTTTCTGCTTGAAAAATCCATAAACAATCTGCAGCAGTTTTAGTTCATTTGGTCATTGCTTTTTTCCTCCCTTGTAACCTTTCGATTGGACTTCTGTATATCTTCTGACTCCAGTCCTGCTCGCTGTTATTATTTTTTTGTGTCTGCTTCTAGCAAGTCACAAATAATCTTTGTGTTTTGCTTTACCAGTAATAAAGCGGACCCGGTAATACCTACGGTCATCTCACAAGAGCACGCTGAAAGTTAACTACAATTTGAACAGCAGTCCCAGACCCTCTGGTTCTTAATTACCATGCAGTAACTGCAGAGCACCGCGGCCTTCAAAATAATTTAGTGATGAGTTCCCGAAGACGTGACCTCATTTTATTCCCACTATCAGTTGTTAGAATGTGAAAACGTTCCGTTTAGTCCATTTTCTGGACTAGAGTATTTGTGAGCGATTAGCAGGCAGCTGACGTGGAGGTAGTTCAAAGCTTTCCCTGCAGTGTATTTACCACAGCAATAGAGGTGCCTGCTGCAGATGGCAAAGCACGTGACAGAGAAAAGGCTGTGCTCCCCGATCGATATATTTATGCCGTAACTGGAAGCAGCTCGGAGGCTTGAGAAGACTTTTATCACATCATTCCTGGAGCTGTAATTGAGCCAACGCTTCCAAAGGAAGCTGTGGTGCAAAGCTAAGCAACGAGAAGGTAGAAACATCTCTTCTGTTGGCAAGAGAAAGGAAAGAGCAGGGGTGGGAAAGTGCAGAGGAAAAGGAGAAATACAAAGTCTTGTTAGACACACGTGAGTTTTAAAAGGGGAGAGGTGGTGCCCTTAACATCAGATTAACAGTTGCATTCTAGCATTGTCTTTCATGTCATGAAGCTTTCGTGAATCTGTGCACATCTACGCCGAGTTTTTTTTCTATCTCGTGCAAAATAAGCCCTGTTACAAGTTATTGGGGTGGTAATTAAAATAAGCACGTACTCCACCGGGAAAGACAAACTAGCAGACAAAACCCAACCCCATGGGGTGCTCTCGCTCTCCCTCTAGTGCTTCTGCAGCAGATTTAACACAGGGCTTGATTATTCTGTTTTTAGCTGTTTTCATTTTTACCCTCCCCCCAAGCCTCTCTACTGTGAGTGCGCTGCGTGGGCTGCGTAGAGCCTTGTCTGCGTGTGCCACTAGCACAGCAGCTGCCCTGCGGTGCCACGACCCATTGTCACCCAGCTCTGCACACACAGGGAGGTACCCGGGCAGAGCCGCTTCCATCCCTAGCTGAAGGGCAGCGAGGTCCTTAGGAGAATAATTAGTTCTCTAAATAATAAATCCGGGTTCTTCAGTGACCTTGGCACTATTCATTCTCTGAGACCTTGGCCTTGCCTCACTTCTGCTTGCCGTCGCCTGGTGTTTTCAATGCATAGCTGACCTAGGGGGGATGTGTTTTAAAACTTGGCCCTGACTCCACGATGGGAGACTCAGCTGTAGCCTGTCCATCCGGCAGGGCACTGGGAAGCCTCAAGGGGTGTGAGTGTGAAACGGAACGTGACCCAGCTATAACATGACCCAGCTATAATGTGACCCAGCTATAACGTGACCCAGCTATAACGTGAGCTGCCTCTACATTTGCTGCTCTACTCATATTCCCGTGTAATAAATGTCCCTTGCACAGGACAGGCCCAGTCCCACTCAGGACAAAGTGATTTAAAGTCCTGTACTTAGGCGGGTAGTCCCAGCTTCAAACAGGTTTGCCTTCTCTACATGTACGTGTTCAGTTTTATCTTTACACCTGACTGGAGGAAAGGAGAAGTCGCTGTAACACGCAAGCCTCCCTTTGCTCTAGCAAAAGCTCCCCTTCCTCAGCTGCCTTGTAGATTGAAAAACGCCTCGCTTTGCTGCTGCTGCCTGTTATCTAAAGCAAGGACATCCTGAGCTGGCACCTCCTGGCTCTCTATTGTGCTCTGCTCTAGCATGTGACCCTGGCTGCTGGGGGCTGGTGACAATATGGCCATTCACACAGCTGCACGCCGAGGAGGCCCTGCCGCTCGTTCTGGGCAAACATTGATCGTTCTGAACAATCCAACCCACAGACGCCAAGGCCGGGGATTTGAAAAGGGTGGTGGAAGAGGTCTACTTGGGAGCGTATCCTTGCCAGTCTTGTAAAGCAGTCTGCTGGGCAAACTACAATGTTACAACTCCTCTGCACTCAATGTTATTTTAATCGGCAGAGCTCAGGCTGCAGCTAAGGCAGCTGTTGGTGGCTTTCAGCTATTAAGTCTCTAACGCAGCCACGATGCATTGGTTCGCCCGGCGTAAGCACCAGGGAGCCTCCAGAGCCGAAGCGAAGTGTGCGTTCGCTTTGCTGAGGCGGTGCGGCGTGCGGGGCAGGAGGGACAGGGACAGGGACAGGGACAGGGACAGGGACAGCTTCACCTTCGCACCTCGCCCCGCTCAGCTGCGGTGCTTGCGCGGCCCCTTCCCGCCGGGACCGCCAGCACCGGGGGCTGCGGGTCGCTCCCCCCTCTCCTCCCGCAGCGGGGCAGCGCCCAGGGCGGGGAAACGCGAGGGCTGCGGCTGGGGGAGCCGGAGGCAAGCGGGGCAAGCCTCGAGGGCCAGCTGTGGGTCTCCGAGTACCCAATTAAGAGCCTTGCGGTCGCGTAACGCGAAGCCGCGATGCACGGCGAATTCCCTCGGCCGGTGCCGAGCCGTTCAGCGTTCCAGCACGTAAACGGTGCCGGGGCTCAGTGGCGGCCGTGGCGGGACGTGCCAGGCCTGGCCTGGCCCGGCCCGGCCCGCCCCGCCCCGCCCCGGCTGCCGCTGCCGGGCCCGCCCGGTTCTCTCCCCGCTGAGCCGCAGCCCCGCACGCCGCTCCCGGCACCCCAAGTTTGCACGGAGCGCTCCGCGGCCGCGGCCGCCCCAACGCAAGGGCGCAAGGAAGCCGCGAAACTTCCCGAGGTGAAGCCGGTACCGGCGGAAAGTTCAGCGGGCGGCACGCGAAGGGGCGAAGCCCAGCACAACCGTTCCTCGGCGGACGAGCCTTACCTCCGCCGGCTCCCGCTGCCAGCGCCTCGGCGACGGGCGGTAATCCCCAGAGCATCGCCAGGGCCAGGAGAAGCGCGGACATCGCGGCGAACCGCGCCGCGGAAGGATGGGAAGGAGGAACGAAGGAAGGTCGGCGGACAGGCTCAGAGCCTGGCTGGCTGGCTGGCTGGCTGGCTGCCGGCCGCGGGTGCGGAGCCTCTGCGGGAAGCCGCCGCCGCGCCGTCACTTTTCAACGCGGAGCGCGGCTGGGTTCGCCTCACGCAGCGAGCGGGCAGC
>WTSP01026116.1:0-17256 GCA_025331215.1 Actenoides lindsayi
CTGCTCTGGGTGCCCCTGCTGGATGGAGCAGGGGGGGGACACCAGAGCAGCTCCAGAGGGCCCTGCCCACCCCACCATGCTGGGGTTCTGTCTGATCTCACACTGAGCAGCAGCTCCACGCTGCACCTTCCCCTCGCTCCTCACCCTTCCCCAGCCCGGTGGAAGCACCGAGCAGGGCAGGTCACACCCAGCACCGCGCCGAGAGTCACCTCTTGGTGGTTCCCCTCCAGTTTCACCCATACTTTCCCAGTGACAAACCCAACCCCAGGGCTCCCACGTCCTCCAGCAGCTCCTCCCTGCCTTTCAGAAGCTCCTCTCCACTCCCTGCCGTCCCACGGGTTCCAGCACCGTTCTCCAGCTGGCAGATGCTCCCCGAGGTGAGCCAGGAGAGCCCGGAGAGCAGGTTTTCTGCTCCCTACCTGGGTGACGAGCGGCTGCAGGAGGGCAGCGGAGCCTTTGCCCACGCAGCGGACGGCAAAGCGCAGGCAGCGGCAGCACCGCTCCACGATGCGGTTATCGGCACTGTGTTTGTTCAGGGTCTCCGACAGCACGGGCCAGATCTGAAGGGCGGGCAGGGAGGGAAGGGGTTAAACGCAGCCCCCCCCAGAGACCCCACCGGCAACGGCACCCGAAAAAATAACCAACCCCCCCAACCCACGTCCCCGCGGCGTCGGCCCGGTGCCGCTCGGGGCCCGAAAGCAAGAGGCACCCGCTTAAAGTGAAGCGTAAAGCAGGTTTAGGCAGGAGGAAAGGGGCTTTGGGGGGAGTAAGTCAGAGTTTTGGAGGAGTAACTCCGCTTTTTCTAGGAGTAAAGGAGCTTTTTCTAGGAGTAACTCCGCTTTTTCTAGGAGTAAAGGGGCTTTTGGTAGAGCACCTCAGCTTTTGGTAGGAGTAAATGAGCTTTTGGTAGAGTAACTCAGCTTTTTCTAGGAGTAAATGAGCTTTTGGTAGAGTAACTCAGCTTTCTGTAGGAGTAAAGGAGTTTTTGGTAGAGTAACTCAGCTTTTTCTAGGAATAACTCAGCTTTTTGTGGGAGTAAATGAGCTTTTGGTAGGAGTAAAGGGGCTTTTGGTTGGAGTATCTCAGCTTTTTCTAGGAGTATCTCAGCTTTTTCTAGGAATATCTCAGTTTTTTCTAGGAGTATCTCAGCTTTTGGTAAAGTAACTCTGCTTTCTGTAGGAGTAAATCAGCTTTTTCTAGGAGTAACTCAGCTTTTTGTGGGAGTAAAGGAGCTTTTGGTAGAGTAACTCATCTTTTTGTAGGAGTAAAGGAACTTTTTCTAGGAGTAACTCGGCTTTTTATAGGAGTAAAGGAGCTTTTGGTAGGAGTAAATGAGCTTTTTCTAGGAATAACTCAGCTTTTTGTGGGAGTAAATGAGTTTTTTTGAGGAGTAAAGGGACTTTCTCTAGGAGTAACTCAGCTTTCTCTAGGAGTAAAGGAGCTTTTGGTAGAGTAACTCAGCTTTCTGTAAGTGTAACTCATCTTTTTCTAGGAGTAACGGAGCTTTTCCTAGGAGTAACTCAGCTTTTTGTGGGAGTAAATGAGCTTTTGGTAGGAGTAAAAGGGCTTTTGGTAGAGTAACTCAGCTTTTTGGAGGAGTAACTCAGCTCTTTTGAGGAGTAAAGAGGCTTTTGGTAAAATAACTCAGCTTTTTTGCAGGAGCAACTCAGCTTTTTTTTTTAGGAGCAATGGAACTTTTGGTAGAGTAACTCAGCTGTTTTTAGGAGTAACTCAGCTTTTCTTAGGAGTAACTCAGCTTTTCTTAGGAGTAACTCAGCTTTTCTTAGGAGTAACTCAGCTTTTGGCAGGAGAGCAGAGCCCAGAGAGGTTTGACCCCTCAGCTGCCACCCCCCAAACACCACAAGGGCAGAGTAATTCACGTGCCTGGGACATTTCCAGAGCCAGGATCCTTTCCAGGGGTGTTTGAAGCCCCAGACACCCTCCCCCTACCCCCCCCAGGTGACATCAGAGGCGAGGAGCTACCGGGGTGCTGGGGATTGTGCCCCAACCGTCCTCCCCCCCTGGCCCCGCTGCAGAAGCCCCCTCCTCGCCCCGCCTGGCCTCTGCTCGGCCTGGCCCCGCTCCCCGCGCTCCTCCGGCGTCCCCAGGAGCAGTTCTCTGGGAGAGAAGCGGGCAGGGTGCCCGCCGTCCGGGCAGGGCGCAGGGCTGCTCTGCTCCGAGAGCTGGTACAGTTTTATTGTACAGGTGCTAACAGGACCGAGGACGGGACAATCGTGGTTCTTCTGGCTCTCCCTGCTCCGCGGCGGGAGTGGTGGGTGGGGATATTTCTGTTGGTTCGTTTTTTTCTTTGTGTTGTGTTTCCTCCCAGCCAGGGCAGGTGTTACCCCCTCCCCTCGGGCTCCGGGCCGCCAGCCTCCTCCCCGGGGCCAGGCAGCGCCTTCTTCAAGCCGAGGGATTTTTGCCTTTGGGTGTGTATTCTGGTTGCTCTTTCTGATTTCTGTTTTATTATCAGCAGCAACAGGCTGTGGTGTCAAAAAACACTGATGTACAGAAAAAACCTGCATCAGGGCCCCCGTCTCCTGCCTCTTCTTCCTTGCGCTGTGTCTGATGCCTCCCGTGGGCAGGGCTCTCTGCGCCATGGCCGGAGCCTGGGGGACAGCAAGGGGGGAGAGCACGGCGGGATGCCAGCAGGGCTGGGGGACAGGGAGGGGGCACGGGAGAAAAGGAGGCTCAGGGGAGACCTTCCGCTCTCAACAACTCCCTGAGATGAGCCTGGAGCCAGGTGGGGTCAGGCTCTTTTCCTGAGGAACAAGTGACAGGATGACAGGAAAGGGCCTCAAGCTGTGCCCTCTCCCTGAAGTGGCACCTGACACTCACCCAGCAGTGGTGCTTGGTCCTGCTCATCGATGGCACCTCCTGGGTTCGTTTGGGCACCGCTGACAAGAGTCTGGCCCCATCCTCTTGCTGCCCGTGGGCCCTTTAGCTATTGATCAGCATGATCAGCTCCAGCCTCAGCCAAAGCCACGGCAGGCGCTGGGATGAGCTGTCTGGTAACAAAGGACTCAGGGAAGCAGGGGCAGCCCATAGACCAATGGCCCTCCCTTCCCCTCACCTGCCAAAGACAGCTGCCCAGTGAAATGCTCCCTCCCCTCTGACTCCTACCAGGCAGCACCAGCACTGCACCAGTGCAGGCAGAAGGCATTTTACTTAGAAGGACATGATTTTATTGGTGCAAACACTCGAGCTCCACGGACTGGAACCATTCACCGGGTGTCGAGCCAGGGGGTGTGTGCAGCCAGCAGCCCCCGTCCCCTCCTCCCTGCCACCGCCGAGTTCCTGTGCTGGAGTTCAGTCTTCGTGGATGTTGAAAAGCTTTGCTACTTCATTGAGATCATCGTGCTCCTCCCCGTCTTTGATGATCTGCAGGATGTAAGGAAGGACACGTTAATCTTAGCGTGGAGAGAGACCCTGAGGGACAGGGATGATGCTCCTGCTCAGGAGTGCTTCTAACCCTGATGCTCTGTGGCTGCGTGTCAAGGACGTCACACCAAACGTTTCAGACTATCAGAGATTTGCACACCAGGGCCAGGAGCACAGAGCCAGGATCACTGACCACAGCTCCACCACACGTTCTTCCCTCTGCTTGTTACAGACCTGAAATTTCAACCACCCAAGGCAAAGCTTATAGCAGAAACCCCATCCGAGTTACTTCTGTAAGAAGAGACATCTCCCCCCATAGCCCCAAGACAGGGCTACTGCTGGACGTGGCACAGCTCTGCTCCAGCCAGAGCATCTGTGTTCTTTTACCCTCAGTTTACACCGGGGAGCCTGACTTGTCCACAGGAGAAGCCCCAACCCCAGCAAGCTGCACGGGCGACTGCATCAACCCTGCACTGACCTTCCGAGCGATGGGCATCCTGTTGAAGATGTTCCACAAGACGATTCCCACCACAACTTTATCCCTGAGGTAGAAAATGACACCTTTGCCATAGTCATCTCCTGGCTTCGGGACTTGAGGCGTCGGTGAGGAGCTCGGAGAAATGCGAACTTCCGAAGCTTCTGCTTCTGTCTCGCTCTCTGATCGGATCCCTGTCCCTGAGGCAAAGACAGGAGAGGTCAAACACCGGGGTAGGACGCGTGCCTGTGATGGGGGAGGCCGAGTGCACAGCAGGCTTCTCCCAGAGGCTGCGGTGTGCCCCGTGGCACTGCAGCCACCCAAAGTGATGTTTCAGTGCGTTGTGGTTTAAGGGTGAACAGACTGAGCTGGGGGCACAGGAGGTAACCGAGGACCCTGAGGAGTCAGAGGGCAGCTGTGATCCCTCCCCGTGGATCCACACTCCACGGAAGGAGACTGGCAGTTCAGGGGGTCTCTGCTGCTGCGATGGCACCTCAGCAGGGCTGGGCCCGACTCCACGCGCGCCACGCGACCTACTGCCACGGGAGAGCAGGTTTGGGATGGAGTTCTGCGTCCTTCTCTCCTTAATACTGTCTTGTTTTCTCCTGTTACCCATTAATTTTGTTACAGTCTTAACTTCCAATCAGGGGTAAGGCATTTTTCCTTTTTCTTTATTCTCCCTTTGATCCTCCCCTGGGAGGGAGGGTGGAAGAGGAACAATCCTGCCCTGTTTCATCTGGGCTTGTCCTGAGCCTTAAACAGAGGCACAGTAACGTGAGGATGAAGCGATGCTAACACGGAGTGCTAGACTGTGCCCTGTCAGCCTGCCCCTCCCTGTCAGCACAAACTGAACCCCCCAGCAGACCCACACAGTCCTCCCGGGCAGAACCCGGCCACTTCCTGCGAGGGAGGAAACTCAGCTGCACCGGGGGAAAAGTTTTCATTTTGGGAAAGGAGTTACATGATGTCTTTGTGCATGAAGGCTCTCCTGCCCCTCTGATCTGCCCTGGTGAGGCCACCTCTGGAGTATTGGGTCCAGTTCTGGGCTCCCCAGTTCAAGAGGGACAAGGAAATACTGGGGAGAGTCCAGCGGAGGCTGGTAAGGTGATGAGGGGCTGGAGCATCTCTGTGGCCAGGACAGGCTGAGAGCCCTGGGGCTGTTCAGCTGGAGAAGAGCAGCCTGAGAGGGGAGCTGAGCAATGCTGAGCAAGGGCTAAAGGGCCCCAGGGGCAAGAGGATGGGGCCAGACTCTGCTCAGTGGTGCCCAGGACGAGGGGCACCAGGCACAAACTGGAACCCAGGAGGTTCCATCTGAGCAGGTGGAGAAACTGCTTTGGTGTGAGGATGTGGGAGCCTGTGCCAGGCTGCCCAGAGAGGTCATGGAGTCTCCTTGTCTGGAGAGATTCCAAAGCCTCCTGGACACCCTGCTCTGGGTGACCCTGCTGGGGCAGGGGCGTTGTGTGGACGTTCCTTCCAATCCCCACCACTCTGATTCTGTGTGAGAAAAGGCAGCCCTCAAGAGCATGAATGCTGCATTCTTTTGTCTTTTTCCTAAAAATTGTCTTAGCTTTAGCATGAGCCAGAGGACTGAGCTGACTCCAGACCGTGTACCTGATCCACTCATTTTTAAGGGGCAGAGAAAGCAAGAGATCCTTACAGCAGCAGCCCCAGCAGTGGGGTACAGCACCTTAGCTTCTGGCCTTCATCTAATGTTTCCACGGGATAAATTCCCCCATTATAGGCTTGATTTGTTGAGACAGGATGGAAATGAAGTAATCCTGTCTTAATTTCTTTCTGCTACCTGATCTGGAGGGAGACAACTGGGACCAATTTCTTTACTACAGCACAGCGAAACTGTGTGAAGAAATTTGTCTCCCCACTTTTGGCTTCTGCCTGCTGATAAACATTGCCAAGAGGAACTTGCTGTGATTAATAAAGGCACACGCATCAACCATGTTCAGGCAGAACCAAACACTCTACTACTGCTAACAGCCTGACACAGCTTTCTCCATCTCCCTGGGTGCACAGGCCCATTCCCAGGAATATGCTTCCCTCTGCTGTCAGCAGCTGGGATCTTGTGTTTACCATTTTCAGATGTGATCCATTCAAAAGAAGTAAATAATTTATTTTATTTTTTTTTAAATGTACCCAGAATTCACAATGCTAAGTTTTACTGGTAACAGAGGGTCAGCTTTCCACCAACCTGCAGCTGCGTGGCAAAATCAGGCATCACACAAGCAACATGGTAAGTTTTGTAAGAAAATGGTCTTCATGTTGCCGTAACTATGTCGTGAGAGAACTTGTACTTTCAGGGAGACTTGTATGAAGGAAAAGATTTTAAATGAGAAAAATTGTCATGAAGTTTTCGGGATACTCTTTCTGCAAACCAAGAAATCCAGCAGCCATATGGGGCAGAAATACAGGGCTGCCCCAGGGATGCAAGTCACCATTTACTCATGGTCCTCCAGGCCACGTGGGAGGCTGCTGCTGCCCACTGTTGGTAGAGTTCATACAGTTATTTGTCCACTTATTTATCCACCTCCTATTTTGGGACAATACAGAGCTCACCCTTCTCAGAGCTCACCTTGTCTGGAGAAGAGAAAGGTCTGGAGAAGAGAAAGCTCCGGGGAGATCTTACTGTGGCCTTCCAGGATATGAAGAGGGCTACGAGAAAGCTGGGGAGGGACTTTTTAGGCTGTCAGGCAGTGGTAGGACTGGAGGGAATGGATCAAAACTAGAAGTGGGTCAATTTGGATTAGACATTAGGAAGAATTTCTACACCATGAGAGTGCTGAGACACTGGAACAGGCTGCCCAGAGGTGGTGGAAGCCCCATCCTTGGAAGTTTTTAAGGCTTGTGGGAACAAGATGATCTTTAAGGTCCCTTCCAAGCCTAACAATTCTATGATTCCATGATTCTCACACATCAGCTGGGAAGGCCACGTCATCAACGCCTTTATACACTTCCTAATTTATCTTCTTCATCTTACTTTGCAAGAAAGACTAAATTAAAGAGTGGTTGGAGAGAGGGGGCAGCAGGAAACCAAACCATCCTTACGGATCCTTGGCTGAGTGCAGAATGGCCCCGTTTGGTGTGATCCCGTGAGGCAGTGAGGTGACTGCAGTGCCAAACTGCCTTGTCATCAGGCTCGTGATGCAGCAGCTCAATCTAGAGTTTGTGAAAATCTCAGTGTCGAACTACAATTAACTTCACCCTCCCCATACGCTCTAAGCAACTGAATATGAAATCAAGCTGTTAAAATTCTTCCCAAATTAAAAATACATCTGTTCACTGTCAGGAAAAGGAGTCTGCAGAGTGGAGTGGGTGGAAGGGAAAGGAGAGCTCTAGAAAACTGTCAGACACAGGGAGACTTACTGATCCTTGGCTGTAACTCACACAACTGAGCTTTCAAGCTGGTGTGAGCAGAAGCTGGGGGGAAGTGGAGACAGGAGACCTGACAGAGCTGGAGCAACAGGGGTTTACAGGCCAAGTGAAGATAGAGCCAAGCTCTGCTTTATCATTATTAGATGCCAGCCACAAAGACTGGACCAGAAGAATCAAGCCCAGATCTGAGAGCACTCAGATAAAAGTGCACGATATGCCTTTCCTAGAAAGCCTTTTCTTGCTACGCACAGCACAAATCAAATAAACGTATTTTTAAATCACCGTAGGCTCAAAGAAACCCTGATGCCTTCATTTATAGGGAGGGGATAAATAACAGTCTTGGTCTGGGCTTTTAAATCTGTAATTCTGTGGGGTTTTGTGGACGTGGGATAACGCTGATGCACCAGAAACGCAGGTGGAAGATGCATCTGCAGGGGCAAGAGAAGAGACGCATTTAACAGACGTCCTTGTTATGTTATATAATTTCAGTGTTGCAAACCTTTGGTGCTTACTCATTCCTGACCAACAGCGGCACCAAGAGGTCTCTCAACAGCACAGCCGTGTTGCACCAGCACCCAACTGGCCAGCCTGCTGGTATTTCTCTACCCCCTTGTCTCTCATGTGATGCTGCTGAGCTCTGTCACTTCACTAGACACCCTCTTCACAGCAGCTACTCATGATGGAAGCTTAAAGAACACCAAGTTGCCTCCTCAAAGCTGTGATGAACCCAGAAAAGCAGGCAGAGGGAAGAACCACAAATCCCCTAAACCCCTTTCTCACTGTTTGGTTTTAGAAGAGCAGTGATTTCGTTTCTCATTTTGCAGAGGTGAACCCCTCTAGCTTCTAAGTTTTACGTGTTTTCATCCTGAACAGGAACTTCCAAGAGACACACACACACTGGAAGCAGATTGTCCAGCAGCTCCCAGGGAAGGCAGGGCCCTAGCAGAGCCTGGCAGGGAAGTGGGAGGAAGAGCTGTGCTGCTCTGTGCCTACTCACTCTGCTGATATACCACTAAAAAGTGGGAACTGAGGAGTGAACTTACTTTCTTTTTCAGCTGTGGGCTGGAGCGAGTAGAGAACCCCTTGCTGGAAGGTGAGAGGGAGGCTTGGGGTGGCTGGTGGCCCTGGAGGACCTGGAGGACCTGGGATCCCGGTTTCACCTGGAAGTCCTCTTGGTCCTTGAGGTCCCAACAGCCCTGTGCAGAGGCAGGAGAGGATGTGTTAGTGCATTTGAAGATGTGCTAAAGGCACTACCAGGTAAAAACGGAGTAAGAAGACAAAATTTCTGTCCTGAACTGTAAACGTGGGAATTAGGGGGAAGTGTGGGGGAAAATAGGAACAGCTTCCCCATTTTCCATGATTTGCTTGTTGCATCCTCCTCTGCAAAGCAGAGAGAGCCTCACTTGGCTCAAAGCTGCTGTGAAGCCTTAGTCCTAAAAGGGTAAAATCTCCCTCCACCCCAAGGCCTAGCAAAAAACTACAGGCAGCAGCAAGGCAGAAAATCAAACACTGCTCTTTCTCTTCCCCTCCACGTACTCCTGTATGTCCCCTTACTGCCAGGGAAGCACAGAAAGAACAACAGCAACCCAGGCAGTCCAGCAACACACTAGTTCTACTTCTTCTTGGGCTGGAGAGCTCTCGTTGTAAACTGAGAAGCCGAACGGGAGACACAACCTCGGCTGAGCTTCAGCCATTCTCAGGTTGCCACAAAATGCCAAAAAGCAGTCAGGGCCACACTTGGGTTTAAGGCACATTCTGAGTTTCAAATCTTTCCTGAGCTCAGATTTACAAGGCACAGCCTTGTAGATGGATACAAAGCACAGAGCCCGAGGTCTGGCACTTATTGGGTGGGATCGCTGTCATCAAAAGAGTTAGGAACATTTTGGGGATGAAGAAAGTCTCCGAGCTCAGGAATGGAGTGTAGTGTGAAAGAATGGCCTCATAACCTTCTCCCTTAGCATAAAAAAGGCATCACTAATTGGGCATCCCCACATCTGACAGCTCGACACAAAAGGTGGGAAAAAAAGGAGTTAAAACAGGCACAAAGCGAGAGGGTTATCCAAAGGCCGACAGGTCAGAGACCGGGTTTTACAGCTCCTGAGCAGGATGGAGAAACATGACCCTGGCTCTGCAGGTTTCTGGGGTGAGCTCTCTCCATCTGCACAGGAAATCCCAGGGACTGTCATTGCTGGTAGTTGCCCACTCTGAGAGCTGCTGGCTGATTCCAGTGCCCAGGGGACTCGCTGGAATGGATTCAGGACCAACTGAAGATGCTCAGCATCTTTTCTGTCCAGCCTTTTATGATCCGTTGTCACAGATCATTTGTATAAAGTGAAATATCTCCTATCATGGCAGCACTGCCCTCGTCCAGGACTTACCTGGTGGCCCTGCTGGGCCCCTCTCACCAGGCTGTCCCTTCTCTCCTTTTGGTCCTGGTGGTCCTGGAAGACCAGTTGGTCCAACTGGGCCTGGGGGACCAACCCGTCCTGGCAGCCCTGAAAACATTAAGAAAGGAAATTATTTGGAGGTTAAGACACTGCTGAGGTCTGAAGGTCTTTAGCAACCTAGAAAACAGAAGAGAGGGACTCCAAGATGGAAGGAGGAGAAATGTAGCTTCGCACAGACAGGGTGGTACTGGTGACAAGAGCTGGCTGGTATGTAGGGCAGAAGAGCCAGACTGGACCATGTTCTTCTCTCTTTCCTCCAATCTTTCCCCCTCTACTTTGCCCTGGTGAGGCCACATCTGGAATATTGTGTCCAGTTCTGGGCCTCCCAGTTCAAGGACAGGGAACTGCTCGAAAGAGTCCAGCACAGAGCCACAAAGATGATGAAGGGAGTGGAGCATCTCCCTGCTGAGGGTTGACCTCATTAATGCTTATAAATACATAAAGTGTGAGTGTCAGGAGGGTGGAGCCAGGCTCTTCTCAGTGACATCCAATGATAGGACAAGGGGCAATGGGTGCAAGCTGGAACATAGGAGGTACCATGTAAATCTAAGGAGAAAATCTTTCACTGTGAGAGTGACACAGCCTGGAACAGGCTGCTCAGAGAGGTTGTGGAGTCTCCTTCTCTGGAGACATTCAAAACCTATCTGGACACCTTCCTGTGTGACCTGCTGTAGGTGATCCTGCTCTGGCTTTCAAGATCCCTTCCAACCCCAAACATTCTGTTATTCTGTGATCTTTAAAGAAACAAACAGGTCCCCACACAGAAGGTCCACCCCAAAAAGTCAGCTGGGTGTGTGCCTCCAGCTGGGATGTGCTGGTCAAAGCTAAGCCAAGCCCACACCATCCCCTTCCAAGGTCCAACTGGCTCTGGGCAGGGCCTGGCTGGTCCCTCAAGCACTCCTTTGCTAGCTTTGTCCAGACACGTGTGTCAGCTCCTTGGTAGCCCCAGTGTGTCAAAATACACAATTTGCAAAACCAAATCAACCCTGTCTCCCACTTGCTCTGGCTGATCTGTACGTACCACCCAGGGATTCTGCATCAGACATTTCCCTCTTTTCTCCTGTTTTCACTCATGTAACAAGTGTACCACGCTGTGCACCAGCAGTTCTCATCCCAAGCTGCAATGAATGCACCCACACTTCTGAAGCAACTGGATGTTACTCATTCATATCAACAAACAGGGTGCTGAGCAAACCCATCTGGAAACACCAGTAAGACAATAATTACAGCCCAGGGGGATGCTTCTTGGCACATCCACTCGGCCCCTCAGTAAGCCTGCAAAAGGTGCAGGCAGCGTTTGTAATCTGGAAGTGACTATTTCTGATGACATGGAATAAAAGCTTAATGTTGCTTTCTTTACCAAAACACCAACACCACCTGGCAATTTTACAGTGTCTTGAGGGAAAACGCTGTGCGTGTTCGGCTTGAAAAAGTGGGAGCTGCTTTGGAAAGACAGACTTAGGTACTGTGCAAATGGCAGCAAAGCATCTAATGCCTTGGAGAGGTGGGTGAGTTAGTCTGTCTGCTCTGAGTGGGTAATGGCATTAACTGTCAGAGCCAAGAGGGTCAGAGGTTCCTGGTTTCCAGGCTACCAAAGGGCTGTGAGTATTTGAAAGCAGTGGCAGATACAAGCTACAAAGCCAGAGGAAGATCTGCCCGAGTCCAAAGCTCAGCACACTCAGATTTCAAGTTTTATTCAGTATATTTTGTATGACCATAACCCAGTAGAGCACAAGTTAAGTTTTGATAAGCTCTTAAGCAGTGTCCTTCCCCTTCCCTGCTACCAAAGAGGCACCGGACCCTCCAAGAGCGGTGCCAGGAGAACCTGCTGCATGTAGGGGCTGGAGAAGAATGGATGGGAATAGAGGGAGGGAAGGAAAGAAGGAAACATGTTGGCCAACTAGGACCTCCACAGCTGGCACCAAAAGGAAGGGGACTACACAATAAAAAACAAGGCTCACAGGATGTGCAGCTCCTGCATTTGGATCCTGTTCCCACTCTAGGTGTGGGACAGCCCAACTGGGACACAAAGCCTTGTCCCCCCAGACATTCATCCAACATCTCCATATTTCTTGGAGCAACGCAACAATCTCCCAGCATCAGAGCCCCTTGGAAGAGTCTCCTTCCTCTTTGCCATTCTGGAGAGATGTCCAAATTATTTTTCCTTACAAAAATGAACTCTATCCATCTCTAATCCAGGGTGCAACTGAGCAGGCTGAAGAAATGAGATTTTTCAAAGGCTTTGTGTGGGAGTGTGTGCCTGTACTTCTATTTTCTTCATCAGTAAAGATCTGATTTGAGTGCTGAACAAGGAATTAAGGTAATGTTTTAATTCGTATCAATTTGCTCTACCCAGAGGACACAAACTGCAGGCTTTCCTGCACTGGCAGGTGGGTTGGACTCCATCTCCAGAGGTCCCTTCCAACCCCTACCATCCTATGATTCTACGATTCCCTGTGAATGGAGGGGTTCCTTTAATGGATCTCACCTGACAGATGATGCTGTACTCGGCAAGCTCAGGTAGGGCATCAGGAGCCCATTTAAGAGCATTTCTTCACAGCACTGCAAACAGCTTCTCCCCCCTACCAAAAACCCCCAGCACACCTTTAGTACTTTCCAGCACGGAGGGAAGAGCAGCAGAGACACTGATTTGCAGGCACACCACGTGCCGCTGAGTGGGGGTCAAAACATTTCCTCTCTTGTACAAATCAGCCTCAATCCCTCAGTTCAACCTTTATAACTCAATCCTGTGAACTTCTGCAGACCAGGAGCAATCATTTGCTGCGAGCATCCTCCATCACACTGCTGCAGTGGAGCTTTAAAGAAACTGGCATTTACTTCCCTGAAGGTGGGAAGTGCTAAAGGAAAGACCAGGAGAAGCCGCACTGAGTAATGTGTCAGGCAAATGCTCATACTGGTGACAAATGGTGTTACCAGCATCAAAGAGACAAGTGCAAAAGGGAGAAGAAAGAAGGAAGGATTCGGGGGAAAAGGGGGAGAGAAATGAATAGTCCAAGTCTTTGGCTGGCATAAATCAGCTCTGCTGCAGTGGTGTTGCTTTCAGAGAGCTGAAGCCCACGGTGAGTATTTATCCCCCAGAAACATGAAAGAAAAAGCCATGGGGAAAAATAAAAATAACCAAAAAAAATATATTGAAAAAAGGCAAAGGGTGAGTATTCTACTGCTAGTGACCAAATTAGACATGCAGAAACCTGGATTTTCTTCCTGGCCCTGCCATTAACCTGTCATCAACCCACCATCTGTTCCTGTTCCTTCCCCAAGGTTTTCTCTGCACAGGAGCAGGGTATTCTCTGGATGGAGTTCAGCAAAACGATGCCCAGAGCATCACCAGCAGCTCTCGGTGCCCCTGGCAGGCAACACCAGTAAGATAACAATGGTGTTTTCTCCCATCCCTCAGCACACATCCTGCTCACTTGAGCTGTGTGTCCTCCAGTGAACTGCTTCTCCATCGGGCAGCACTTTCCAGCCCTTGTGTGCTGGGGGAGCTCAGTGTCTCCAAGATGCTGAAGCTGCAATTTCACCTCTCTAACCCGACCAGCCCACCATCAGATAAAAACCCTAAAAGAAAACCAGCTTCTCTGGGCCTGTGAGGCTCTGAATCACTGAGGACTCCCAGTCACGGGACTCTGCTGCTTCTTGGGACATACTGTGTGCAGGGCTGGGCATGGCAACATTTTGTGCTTTGAAAGAGGAAACGGCAGAAACCATTCACTTACCCTGAGGTATTAGCTGCTCCTCTGCACCTCTGTGTCCTTTAGGCTCTAGTTAATGAGGGTCAGGGGAAAACAAATTAAAAAAAAAACACAAACAAAAGAAAAAGGAAAAAGATATGAAAGATTAGGTTGCATGCTGCCAACTGGCTCAGCCAGAGTATATATATTTTCTTAATACTCAGTAAAATGTATCCTGTTGATTAACAAGCTGATCAGACAGGCCAGCAGTGCAGCTGTCTCAACAGCTCTGATTGCTTTTAAACGATTGTCTGTTCTCAGCCCTGTCATTCACAGAAGAAATAACTGCCCTAATAAACGGTAGCAAGTTTTTCTGGACTTCAGCCTGGAGAGGTGTCAGCCAACCCAGAGCTGTAAGGTCATCCAGAAACTCTCCCACCGCTCAAAGCACTGCGTCCATATCAACCATCTTTGTGTGAGGCACCAACATTCTGCCCTTAGTCCATCCTCCTGAGAAACTCGGTGGCATGCAAGCTAGGATTTGGATTTGCTTTGGCTGAAAAACTAGAAGCAGGGCAAAGTAGGCAATATTTCACAAACCCCCCTGGGGAAGGGGATGGGAGGGACAGAGGCTCAGTTTTCCCCAACCCCAAGCCACACAGGACACTCAGGTTTGACTTCCACCTACTCTAATACAACCCTTGTTGAAAGATCTCCCGAGGTCTGCAATCTCTGCGAGGGAACCTGGGGCCAGCTCTGAGCACCCACTCACAGCATGGTGTTGAAATCAGGCAAAATGGGTCGTCCCCCAGCACCCTAAACCAACTGCCTGAAATTCCCTGCATTTTCACCCAAATCCACAGTGTGCTTGTCTGGCTGGCTTCGAACTGATGTGTGCAGGGAAGGAAGCCAAACGTGGACCCGGATCCATGCAACATCCCCACAGGTCCTTAGCAAAGCAAGCATTTGAAGCCCACGGAGCTCGAGAATGGCCTTGAGCAGGCAATCACGTGTCAATAAGCAACTGAACTGATTACTTCTAATTGCTGAAAGACACTGTCTTTGACCTGAAACGCTCCAGTGGATGCCTGATTCCCAGTTAGTACGCTAGAGTTGTTATTCCACACTAGGTTAAATAAACCAAGGCTAGAAAAATAAAGGGTACCAGTGAGCAAGGACTAGGGTTGGTAGCAGGCAGGCAGGGCTGTAACGCGTGCAGCCGGCTGTGCGCACAGCCAGCAAGGCTGGCTGACAAGCTGGACTCGTGTAAAGCTCTGACAACATCACTCAGATTTTGGAGGTGGTTACTAGAGACCTCCTGGATTTCCTGCAGGGTGGAGGGAGCTGATAACGGACCGTGGAGTCAGCCTGATGCAAGTGCTACAGGAGATCTGGTCTGGTTTGCACCACTGCCCGGCTGAGTGGCACTCGCTGTTCCTTGCTGAGTGAGAGGAGATTGTCATGAAGATGATCAGAGGGCTGGAACCCCTCTGCTGGGATGTCAGGCTGAGGGAGTCTGGATTGTTCAGCCTGGAGAAGAGAAGGCTCCAGGGAGACCTTCTTGCAGCCTTCCAGCAGCTGACGGGGGCTACAGGAAAGCTGGGGAGGGGCTTTTTACAAGGGCTTGTAGTGACAGGACGAGGGGTAATGGCTTCAAACTGCAACAGGGCAGATTTAGATTAGAAATTAGGAAGTTCTTCACTCTGAGAGTGGTGAGACACTGGAACAGGTTGCCCAGGGAAGCTGTGGACACCTCATCTCTGGATGTGTTCATGACCAGGCTGGATGGGGCTCTGAGCAACCTGGTCTAGTGGGAGGTGCCCCTGCCTGTGACACGGGGGTTGGAACGAGATTATCTTCAAGGTCTCTTCCAACCCAAACCACTCTATGATTCTGTGCTCATGTGTAAGGAGCTCCTGAGAGGAGAGGACTTTGAGCAGAAGGGCCAGAGTTGTCAGTACTTGTGCTGGATTGACTTCAGCACAACGAAGTGCAGGTGCAGAGATAACTGCGACAGCAAAAAATAAATGACACAGAGAAGGCAGAATGAGCATATAATGGACACTGGGGGAAAGGGCTTTAATTCAGTTCCTGGCAGCTGTCACCGTGGTTCTGAAAATACTTTGCAGAACATATTGTGAGTGAACCTCCCTCCATGTTGTGGCATCCTGTCAAATTATAAACATGGACGACATCTGGTCTATGTTGGTCGCTCCAAGTCTGCTGCAGTCATGAAGGGCTGCCATAATAAACTGCTCAGACTGAAAAAAAAAAGGAAAAAAAAAAAGGAAGAAAAAGAAAAGAAGAAAAAAAGCAAAGTAGACCCAACAGAGGATAAAGAACTGCTCTGGGAGCAAGCAAAGCAACTGACAGACAGAGCTTTGGAAGCAGAGAGTGGATATCTTGAAATAAGAATGCCAAGGTCAAGGAAATTCAATGCCTGGGGGTCTGTCTAGCCAAGTGGGCTCAGAGGGAGATTTTCTTATAAGTGTATTTTTTTTTCATGCCACAAGAGGGATCATAAAACAGCCCATTGTGTTTATGGTAAATTTAAAATATATAACGCAGACTGCAACTGATGCTGCTATTCATGGGAAAGTTTTTCTTCCTCATAAAACCAAGAACTACCCCTAACCCCCCCAGTCCTCTACCTCCCCTCCCTGCTCCCAGGCAGGGAAACACTGCCTTCAGTGCTCAGAAGGTATGAATTGTCCCCCCGAGATCCCAATGGCTCTCTGGAGTTTCCTCAGGAATGTTTCAATCTCTCCAGGCTCGAAATCCGCAGTCTTTGGACTTAAAACATGTACACCGAAGCACAGAGGCAGACACAGTGGCCTTACTGAGGTGAACAGAAATCTAATGGTCCCAAGACCAGAATTCAGCTCTCAGTAGATGCTTGTGCCAACAGAACTCAAGACTAGCCACGGGCCATCGAGGCTGGCAAAATGGAGCTTAAGGTGTTAGGTTCTGAGCTGAGCTGCTTGCTTTCAGGCTTGACTCAAGGAGGGGCAGAGACACGGAGAGAAAAGCCCGAAGTCCCTCTCTGTGTGAGGCAGGGGCAGTGGGACAGGGCCGTGAGGAAATCACAGCCAGCCTGCTGCAGCTCAAAGGCTTGAGGTGAAATCAGAGAGGATGGAATTCCTTCCTCGCCTGTGGGTCCGCAGGGGTGTTGGTGTGCAACCATCTCCACCTTCACAGCCTGGCAGAGTGGGAGGGACAAGAGGCACCATTAAACCTTTAGCCTGAAGAGCCCCTGGTTTGGAAGCATCTTGTCTCTAGAGATAACCATATCCTAGGATGCATCAAGGGGAGTGTGGCCAGCAGATCAACAGAGGTGATTCTCCCCATTACTCTGCTCTGGTGAGACCCTACCTCCAATACTGCATCCAGTTCTGGTGTCCCCACCATAAGAGGGACATAGATCTGTTGGAATGAGTCCAGAGGAGGCCAGAAAGATGATTCAGGGGCTGGAGCACCTCTGCTGTGAGGATAGGCTGAGGGAACTGGGATTGTTCAGCCTGGAGAAGAGAAGACTCCAGAGGGACCTTGTAATTGCCTTCCAATACCTGAAGGGAACCTACAGGAAGGCTGGAGATGTCCTCTTCACAACAGTGTCCAGAGATAGGACGAGGGGAGATCGTTTTAAACTGAGGGAAAATAGGTTTAGATTGGATCTTAGGAAAAAGTTCTTCGGTCCGAGGGTGGTGAGACTCTGGAATAGATTGCCCAGAGGGGCTGTGGATGCCCCTCCCTGGAGGTGTTCCAGGCCAGGTTGGATGAGGCCTTGAGCACCCTGGTCTAGTTGAGAGGCATCCCTGCCCATGGTGGGGAGGTTGGATTAGATGATCTCTAAGGTCCCTTCCAGCCTAAGCCATTC
>WTSP01026117.1:0-45973 GCA_025331215.1 Actenoides lindsayi
GCCGTGTGCTGGCGCTGGCCGAAGGGGGCCGGAGGGGCGGAGCTGGGGGCGGTGCCCGCGAAGGGGGAAAGTCTGTCCCGCCGGAGGGATCGGCAGGGCACAGTCTGAGTCCGGGCGGGAGGCCCGGGAGAGGGAGCGGAGGAAGGGACAGGAGGCTCCTGAAGTGTTGGCAGGGGCTTCAGGGCAGGGCCCGGCCCGGCCTCCCCAGGAGAGGAGTCAGCTGAGGCGGGGGTCCCCTGCAGGGTTCACCCGTCACCACGAAGGGCCCCCGGGAGCCGGGTGTGAGCAGGGTCAGCGAGCAGGGTCAGGGAGCAGCAGTGCCGCGGGGCCCTCGCTGATTTCAGGCAACACGAGGGAGCCTGGGCTGTGTCCTGGTCTCGTTGATCCTCCTTAAACTCAACTCTTCCCCGTAAATGCATCAGGTTTGAAAGACTGTACTTAGAACTTCAGTTAAAACTTGGGTTTCCCTGCTCTGGAGCAGCGCTTTGGCTTTGGGCGATTTCTGTTGATAAATTGCTGCGTTGTTTTTTGGCAGGTGCTGCTGCGCAAGGGCACAATCTCCCCGCTTGTTTCCCATTCCCTCTACACACGCGCGGGCAGTTTGCTTTGTTTCTGATCAATGGTCTAAATATACACAAAAAAAAACCCCTATTCAGCTAGGACGTGCAGTAAATTATAGATGATGATTTAGCAAACCAAACACTTCTATCCAAACATGTAACGTTACACCAAGGAAGATTCAAAAAGAAGGACCAGCACTTTCTGCCTGTTTACATCTATTGATACATTATACATGATATCCATGTCTATTATCCTTCAGATTAAATTCCCTTCCCAGCCTCCGGTCCATTTTCTTGGTTAAAAGCAGATGGTGGAGAATTTATTAAATTTTAGAGTTAGCAAAAATAACCTTTGACTGTCTAATGTATTTCTGGTAGTTCTGAATGGATGCAGAACTTCCTCCAGCTTCACTATGGCCACAGTTTCACCCTTGTTCTTTTGATAACTTGTGAAGGTACAGACAAAGTATTTGCAGGCAGAATCACACCCTAGTTCTGAGAGGTCAGAAATGTCCCCACTCCCTCCTCCTGAAGTCCACTGCTTGAGGAGGGAAACTTTCTAGGTAGTCTCTGAGGCTTTAGGAACAGGAGAGGACCATTAAAAGCAGATCTGAAGGAGCAGGGAGCATAGTCTTTGAGATGCTTCTGGGGAAAAGCTGTCCTACTTTACAGCTATTCCCTCCACAGCACTAGATTGTGTCTGACAGACAATATTATTACTCATCTGCTATTTCTCTTCAGCTAGTCCCACTTACCTTCAATCACTTTTTCAGATGCTGGAAATGGTGAAAGCATCTGTAGCTGCCAAGAGGAACTTTGCCTGAGACAGAGTGTCTAGTGCCATTCCCCCCTCAGGGGCTTGTCCAGAGAGGTTTATAGATAGAAGTAGTATCTTTTATCGTAACAACGAACACGGCTGGAAAAAATAGACAACTGTTGTGTGTGCAGGAACCTGGCCCCAGAGAAATCCAGTTCTCTCAGAGCTGCCTATAGAAATCATGCCAGTGAACTCAAAGACAAACCTTGCACTTACAAAGTGTCATGCTTAACATCTGTACAGAACAGACAGGTTCCCAGCTTTCATCATCTTGTATAAAAGAGCCATGCAGTCAAGTGCAATGGTATTATAACCAGGGTGTGAAGAACATAGCGCTTGGGCTTTCACGGGATTTGCAGTGAAGACAGAAGCGTTGTAGTCAGAACAAACCAGATCTAAGAACTGGGCAGACCAGAAGGTCCAGTCGATGGGAACAATGGGAGATTAGGTTAGCAATCAGTAAGTTAAAATATACGTACTAATATCAAGACAAAGGAGTAACGTGGCTGGAGTTTGGGCCACAGTCAAGCAGCAAGTTGATCCAGGCAACAAGGATGAGCCACAAGCAGAGCAAAGCAGTTTGGGGAAGAGGAGGCAGTGAAAGCCACAGTTAGGAGTCAAGAGAATGAACTAAGCTTAAGGCAGGGCGATCTATGAGCTCTTAGGGAATCTCTGCCAGTGAATACCAGTAGCTACTGTCAGTTGGTTAGGAATTGAGGCCTGAGGTGAGATTTAGTGCCCGAGCTACCTGGGAAATGTTTCATCCACTGCTCACTGAATTTGAAACTAAGTTTGTTTCATTAAGGAGGTCTGAGAGTTCTACCTAGGCACCAAGGATTTCATACTTTCCTAACTTTATGTGCAGACATATTAAACCCATCTCTAAAATAGAAGGTTGTAAGCAAAATGAGCTGTAATTTTGTAGCTGTTATAGAAATAAAATTAAGATGTAGCAGAACTGAACCTTCCACTTCCACTTGGACTGCCTGTTTTCTTTGTAAACTATTGAGTTTGAAATATACCTGAGGAGGAGACACAGAACAGAATTTGGCTCATACTCTGAACTGGAGAGTTCTTTCTTCCATTTCTACCAGATGAATCATCAGAAACACGATACACATTATATTTGCTAAAAAGGCAGGGGAGGGTTGGAGCGTGGGGGGTGGAAATAGGTTTGATCCTTTCTTGGGCAGAAGTTATTGCTCAGTTCCAAGGTGTCTACATCACAAAGGAAGGTCATGGTAGCCACCACCACAGCAAAGTCTATTTATATCAAAGGAAATGCAGTCTAGAGGAGGAAGCTGTTGCAAACTGACGGGAAGGCTGACTGATGAATCCATTGATTTTTGATGGGAGCACAAAAGTAGTGATCTGAAACATACCAAAAGAAAAGCTCAAAAATTAAGCCACAGGCGCCTTGCACCAGAGAGTGGTTAAATGACCTCTGTATATTTTTCATCCATACTTCAGACAAAGCAAAGACATTGCTGAGGACAGTCCCTCCTGCACTACTTAGGACTTCCTCAGTAACCCCAGGAGCTTGATTTAGATACAAGCTATGTATGATTTAGGTGTACATAAAACACTTTCTCAAGCTGGTAATGTACAGATAAACGCACACAAGGGAGTTAATGAAAAACAGACTTCTATTAAACTTATATTTAATGGTGCCTAGCCCCTTAGCATAAAAGTTGAGAGGATTTAACAGATTTTGCTCAGTTTATTCATTCTCAACCTAGTTTTAAAAGAACAAATTTTAAGCTTCAGGATAACCCAGAAAGTATCTGCTACCCTGAATCCCCAATAAGGGTTTTTATGTGCTTGTTATAATGTTATTGTTATGTTATGTTATGTTATGTTATGTTATGTTATGTTATGTTATGTTATGTTTGTTATTATGTTTATAACGTTATATTTATATTTATAATGTTGTGTTTATAATATTATGTTTGGTATGTTATGTTATGTTATGTTATGTTATGTTATGTTATGTTATGTTATGTTATGTTATGTTATGTTATTGTTGTTATAATCAGAAGGGGCTTTATGTTTTTATGTTAACCCAGTGGTTAACTCTAAGATTCTCTAGGAAAAAATAATGTTGGGATATTCAAGCAAACAAAATTAGTTCAATTGGCTAAAACTGAAGCTGCTGAAGTTGGAATCCGACAGTCAATAGATTTTAGATCACTCTCTTTAACTGTAAATGCAAAATTGGCTCCATGCCTTTAAATCTATATTTATCTAGCAGCACTTGAATAGTTGATTCCTTCATTTCAAATCATCATTTGGTCAAATTCAGCTTGAACTAAACAGAAAATAGGAAGTTATTCCTCGGTTAATATGACTACTTAGGTGATTTCATTCAAGATACTGCCTAGGAATTGGCCAGATTGAAGCCTGAAGCCCAATGTTGCTGAGAGTGGCCATTTTAAAGAGAACTTAGGGTAAATACATGCCACAGATGACACCCAGCACTTTACAGACTCAAAAAACAATTATGGAAGACAAAAAGAAAACCTGAAAAGTTAAAATAACTTGATCATGGTATAAAAGAAATGTTACACTATTGTAATTATATACATTATTTATTGGGTGGTCATTTCAATGCCTTATATTTGGGAAGCTAAAGCATAGCAAGAATTGCATTATAACTTGAGAAAGCAGGATCAATCAGTCCTGGATCTGGATTCAATTTGATTACTGACTGGCATTTTGTTTCTATTCATACCTCCTTTTTTGTAGCATTTTGGATTGATTCGTATGATTAGCTCATCTTGGTAATTTACCACTCAATTTCCACTATTTGCCAACTTTTTTTGTATCGCCTGAAAGTAGTATTAGCAGTGATTTGTCTACCAGAATAAATACATCTTTAAAAAAACAAAAGTAATTTCCATCCCTGCTGTTTTATCAATTTTTCTTATAATTTTTCTCATCTTTGGGAACTTTCTGACACATGAATACATATAATACTTATTTTACTGTTTGCGAGTGTTATGTTTGTCCATATGGAACATGGGCTTGCCAGTATCATGGGTTGGTTCCATGGAAACATCATACTGGGATCCAAAAGAGCTAGTTGACAGTGAAGCCAATATTTTTTGTGTTCACAAATAATCATTAGAAGCTTCAGTGATGTTTTACCACTGGTTGAATAATAGCACCAGCGTGTCCCTGAAACCAGTCAGAAATACCTTTTCTGTTCTTACAGAGCAGATGCTTTCTTCACTCCTAGGCTTTCTCTTCAGACTGTGTTTATTTCCCACTCTTGAAGTGCTTCCATACTACCATTTAACATGACTCCAGCCCCTGTTCCACCTTGGTTTGTTGTGTAGAAAGCACTATAGCATTACATCTACACAACATGCACAGGCTATAGAGTCTCACCCAGGACTATGCCCGTGCTTGCTCTGCGAGTTCTGCTGATTGTTTCCCTTCCATTGCTTCTCTGTCCTTTTTGAATATTCTCCTTTGATTTGTGGGCCATTCAGCACCTTTCATCCTAGTCTGCCAATTTACTATTGATTCTAAAACATGTGACCATGTATTAGCTGTATTATAAATGATGTAAAAGCAAGTATCCATCCCATATTACCAGTTCCCGACTACTTAACATGGCTGTACTCATTGTTCTTAACAACAACAACAAAAGAAACCATTAATCTTCTGGAACTTCTGTGCTCATTCTGAACTATCCTCAAGTTATTTTTTGTTAGTTACATAGTTTTGAGAAATGAAATTTTACAACTTTTGGAGAAGATAGGTTGCATTGCTAAATCCTTAAGCTATAGAAAGACATTTTTGGTATTAGTTAAATCATTTTATTTTTCTCTCTTAAATTCATTAAGTGACTCATCATGACTAAGATGACTGTACTGTTAGATACCACACATAAGACATTTCAAATATCTATCTAGTATGACTCTACAACTGCTTTTCAGGTTGGTTGACAAAATCACATTGTATAAATTTAGTCTTTAAAAGTAAGCCATGCACCTTTTATGAAGGACTTTTATCCAAAATGTTAGGCATTTTAAAGGAAATAAGTCATCTTAATTTCTAAAGTTAATAGGTGCAAGATTTCTTCTTAAATCATGGATATTCTAATTAAATTCAAATGTGTTTAATGCATCTCAGGAGTGTTAAGATAATAAGTAGTCTTTTTCTGGAACTTAACATCCTTGATCCCTGTCAATAATTATATTGGGTGACGCATGAAACATGATGCCAAGCATTTTTTAAATCTTTCTCTTCCTCCTCTGTCTCATTAGCAAAACTAATAGGTTTGCTTCACAGGCACCACCTCATCTGGAGAATTCAGTGTTGTTCGAGGACATTGCAAATAAATTTCTGTAGATATTTCTTCATGCAACAGTCACATATAAACCGCACTTTTACAATACCTGCCAGCTGCTATGCTAAAGTTTCTCTTTGCTGTATAAACTTATTGCTAGCATCAGAAGCTGGAAGGCCAGAAAGGGCCACTACAACTGTCAGGTCTGATCTCCTGACCAGGAGAACTTCATGCAGTTATCCCATCAAAGGCTACACTATAAGTAGAGCTCCAATGACCCGTATTTGATCCAGAGGATATATAGCACTCATTCATTCCACCAGTGGTCTATCAGAAAATGCTGACATCATGAGAACACATTATGTTATAAGATAAGATTATTTTCAGAAACTGGACTCAAATCTAACAGACCTTTTAACAAGAATCATGCCAGTAATGTGAAATTAGCTAATTTGTTCTTGTGAATTTAACTTCCTTTCTCGAGCAGATATTACATTACTGTAATTACACCTCCAAGGAACAAAAATATGGCAAGATCCTCAAACCCTGGATGATATATAGTCCTCTAGCCCTCATATAAAAGCAAAAGCCATCTCTAGTGCCTTTAAACATTTGGATATATATGAGAATTTGAATGGAGGACTCCAGAGATTTCGTACTCTCTTGAAAGTGGGAGGATAGAACAAGGAATAGGTTGTGATTCATCCAACTTTTAAAAATTATTTTAATCTCCCTAATTTTAGATCCTGTAAGCAATACATTAGATTGAAATTATACCCACCCTGCCAGTGACTGCAACTGCAGAGATACCCCATGCTGAATGTTCCATATAAGTGTATGCTACAAGACACATAGATGATACTTGACCATATTTTGTGTGGGGTGTGTCCCGTTCTATGAGACTTCATAAAATATCCCAAGTTGGGAGGGACCTATAAGGATCAGTGAGTCCAACTCCCTGCTTCTCACAGGACTACCTAGAACTAAACCATGTGACTAAGCATCATCCAGATGTTCCTTGAACTTGGACAAGCTTGGGGACTTGGCTTCACTCCCGTGGGGAGCCTGTTCCACTGAGCAACCATCCTCCCAGTGAAGAACCTTTTCCTAATGTCCATTCTGAACTTCCCCTGACACAGCTTCATTCTATTCCATAAGGTACCCCTTTGAAAGTCAGTATCACACTGCTCTTGCTTGGGTTTTTTCTTTCAATTTTGTTGAGCTATAGCTACACAGCATACAGCAAAGCACGCAGCTGTCCTACAAACCCTCTACATCCAAGGTTTTTCTAGGGACTGCTGTCCACACACTTCTCATCTGTCATCCACTTTCTTCACTTCCACCTACCCTGACTTGCATAGAGAAGTTGTTTGCTAAGGGCTGTGCCATGAATGCCAGGCCACGCTTACAAAGAAGACTGAAAAAAAACCAGGAGAGAAAATATCTCAAAAAGGTCAGCCCTAAAGCCAGCTCAGACTAGGCAGACACTTATCAGACACCGAAGGACATGGTTCTATCTTCCTGTGTTCTTGGGACACATGGAATCTCTCAATGTACATTGAGACTAAGTATAAGGAGAGACTGTACTTAGCCTGTTCCCAGGGGCAGGCTGTCAGGGCCATGAAGGTCCCAATAGGTGTCTGATCAATGCCACTGGGAACCCCCACTGATTCCACATCTACCACTGGCCTCTGGTTAGGTGGCAGTGATCAGATGCATCCAACTGAAAAAACCTCTACCTTGCCTGGGCCCCATTAAAGATGCTGGAAGCAGGAATTACTCAGGGTATGGGGGTGTTGCAGAAGCCTTCAGAGCTGTGATTTGCCTCTGTCTGGGCTTAGTATCCACCAGAACTCTAAGGTTAACCTGGAGCTGTGGGCAACCCTGTGGGAAAGTGCATACATCTCTGTAGGTACTGTAATTCTAAAGGAGGGACATGTCAGACCCTGTCAATTCCCTCCAGTGATGTATATGTCATCTAGGATATGAGATCATCTTACTCTGTCTCAGGCCTTTCTATGCTCCAGAGGTATGCAAGCAGGTTCAAAAGTTCTTCATGAGATTGCCACTACTCCCTGTCCTGTCTGTTTGCCATAACCTCAGTAAATCTCATCCATGGTCTGGATGAAGTCATCCCAAGCTCTCCCACTGTTGGCTGAATCCTACCCAGAGAAAAGGCATGTGTCTCCTGGTATCTCAACAGAGGAGCAGCAGAGGGGAAGGTCTGCCTACATTACCAGCTCTCAAGTTGCATCTTGAATATGTTGAACTGCACAAGATGTCTTCTTTGTCTGACCAGGTGCAGCCTGCTCTCCTACATGTCATTAATGGCTGATATGAGAGCAGGACAACTCTCAGCCTTATCCACAGAAGGCTGAAAGTGTCAATAATCATCCTTTCTTCTCCATCAGTGTATGATAATGGCCAGTGATTATTCTCTCATCAAAGATGGGGTCATGCTTGGCTCAACCTGTAGTTACTACTACCTGACATAGGAGTGCATCATCCCCCTGGCCCAAGGAGATAATCATACCTTTGGCCTTGATATAAGTGTCCTTCAGCATTATTACCTCTAGCCAATTCCTCCTATTTTCCACAAGTTCCACACTGATATGGCTGTTGCAGTGAGGCTTTCCCAAAATTCTGGTCCTACCATATAGAGAAAAAAAGGACAGAGTGCCATATGGCCCATCATGTGACAAGTTCAGAGCTGCTTATGAGCTTAGTTCATCACAATCCGCTGCCTCTCTATCGTACATGGGAGGATAGAAGGCTGCAGTTTTTAGAGAAGCACAGAGACGAGGAGTTTCTTCACTGTAAAAGCAGGTACACCCACCCTTCCTCCCTTCCTTCCTCCCTTCCTTCCTCCCTTCCTTCCTTCCTCCCTTCCTTCCTCCCTTCCTTCCTCCCTTCCTTCAAAGTACGTTCCCTACGAACTGGTTACTGATAAACTTGCAGAATCTAGTTGGTTTTTTTTTAATCCTGATAAGGTTACAAAGTTGTCATCTGTTTGAGACAGATGGTCTTTTGTTTTTAAATCATGTCATTCTGTGAGTAATCACTTATTTAAACTGTAGGCATAGTACAAAGTTAAGAAGGTTTTATGGGATACATTCATACTGTTTTGCATCTTGTGTGTTGATACCTCAAAGCTTACTTGCTTTTACAGAAACAATATTTTTGATACTGTTGGTGGATTTGCCTAAAGCTAAACTCACATTAAAAGTTGACATTCAAAGTCACTGTAAAGCACAGCTGGGAAACCTCGATACAAAGGAGTCACTTCATCCTGCGTAGTAAAACTAACAAACCATAGGAAATAACTCTGCAGTCACTGGTAAAATATTGCATAGGATGTCATGTTTGTTGAAGTACTGGTAATGCTGGCCAGCATATGACAGAGTTTTACTATTTCTGTGGTCGTGCCCGTGCTGACCAACGTTTCTGTAGCCCCGACAGCCCACCCCCCTGTACCGCGCTCTGTCCTGTGATCGCTGTGGGTGCCCAAGTGCCATTAGTCTGGGCACACGCTGTTCTGCCATCATTGCCTTTTGTAAACCCTAGCCCACAGCATGCTTTGGGCCGCTTATGGTCCCATGCTCCCAGAATTAGAATAATTAGAATATCATTTCAGACCTATTTGCTCTCTCTTTGTGTTTTAACACCTGAATATCATCAACAAAGACAGAAAACAAATGAGGTCTTTCAGATGGGTCTTCTCCAGACTCAACTCTGTTATCAAACTGTCATTTAGTCCTGAATGCATTTGGGCTGCCAGCAAACCTGTGAGGGAAATCATTATTGAGCATTTCTGTTGTCCTAACTAACACTATATGCTCTGGCATCTTTGGATTTTCCGTTGTAGGTCTCTTCACTCCAGGCAGCACAGTGAAACGCTCACAGTACCTTAGTGAGACACAACTCTGCAAACGGCTGAAATGCCAGCCACACTCCTTCCCTTCCTCTGTCATACATCCCCACCCCTGACTCCCATCTTACTGATCTGCTGGGACATCCTTCCACTCTTCATATTTTCTGGCCATAGCTTGAGTCCTGACAGGTTCGAGGGAACGTCAGCTTTCCTGTCAAAGAGCTCTGAAGGAAGCCTCAAATTCCTTCTCTGTGGCCTAAAGAACCTTACGGAATAACTGAATCAAAAACTATTTTGTCTGTTTGTGTTATAAAATCTATGACATAATTTGGCACTTCTGAAGTAATCCTGCAGCAGATATTGTACAACTCCAAGTTCCCTACATCTAACTGATTTTTACGTTCCTGCAGGCTAGTAATCTCCATAGAGCTTCGGAAAATCCCAGGTGGGGATTTTGTTTCAGCACTTTGTAAAAGCACCCACACAAGTAGCTCCTGGGCCGTAGCACTCTCTGATCCTGTCCAGCTTTGTTCTTGTTCATTTTGTCCTCACTACCCCTTCAGCAGTATGGACACAGCAATGGCTGGACAGACCTGGGGAAAATAACCTAGCAAAAACTTTAAAAAATAATCAAAATTAATTCTCTGAACCAATTCATTCTGTGCCCAAACAGCAAAAGGAATAATATAACTGAGCCAAGGGAACTATTTCAGCCTCCACTGTTACAGAGAGAAATGCTTGTGAGCTCTGCTGTACACTCAAAGCAAGCACAAATACATTCTTCTGGCTGGCCAAAGCCATTTTTAGTACTGAGAATAATAGAAAATGTGAGAAACTGCATTGTTCTTTTGCTCTGCACATGCACAAACCTCCTAAAGGATTCACGAGTCAAGCAATAACTACAGACAATAATTTTCATATAGTTCTTCCTGCCCTATGCTATGGAATAAGAAATACTTATGGACAATATCAGCAGGACAAGCTTATTACATTTTTTGGAAGGATTTGTTTAAAGAGTCACTCACACAATAGATTTTAAAGTGTACGTTTTCAAATCATTAAACCAATGTATATATTGCATGCATACTTATGTGTAATGTGTCTGTGTATCTGTATATCAATTTCTATGTGTTTGTGGTTATTTTTATTTACATTTAAAGTCCTCTGAAATACAGTTACCCTGCGATAGTATTAAAATAAGCTGGTGCAGAAGACAGCATTGCATAGTGTCCTCTATAGAATTTATTTACTAGACCCAAATTATACTAATTTGTATGCTGAGTTCATATGAATCAAGGTATTGGTATTACCTTTTTTATTTTTACAAAACCATCGTATGTTGAGTTTTCTGAAAATTGTATTTTTACCTTTATAAAGAAGCAGCAGCTTACAGTATCCTACCATAGCAGTACCTGTGAGGATGTACACAAAAGAAAGAAAAATATAGTTTGATAACTGTTGGCTGTGCCTCTTCAGTTTATCATTTTATTACACAGTTTATATTTGTTACTTAAGAAGAGCACTGAAGCCTGTGCCCCAAATAAACTCTTAATTTTGACACGGAGGACATATTTAAATGGCTGCTTGAATTAAATACAAGAACTAGGAAGTTTAAATATTATAAACTGAAAAAATATGTTTATATACAAAGTAAAGCTTAATTTTAGTTATCTTCCTCTGCTTGATGCATCAGTGCATGCACAAAGCCATGTACCCCAAATCAATGTGTTCACTGAAGCTACACTCGGAAAAAAATTGGGAGTTTAGACTACATAGAAGTATAATAAGAACTTCCCAATGTCACCTATAGTTTTTACTGAAATAAATTAATCGATGGCATGCAGATGCCAAGATTAAACAGAGTAGTAACAAAACATTAGTAAGCACTTTTAATGTAATTAAATTTTTGATGTATTACAAGTTTCAGGGGGTAATTATTTTTGAAGGAACTGGAGAGTAATACTGGATTGCACCTTATTCAACCTAGTTACTGAAGAACAAAATGTGACAATGTTTTTAAATTCTATTGCAGAATAATAGTCTATTGTCCATCATAGATAATGATGGCAAGATTTTTCTCATCTGATAATCACTCATAGTGATTACCTAATAAAAGGACAATCTTTCGTACTACAAGAACCTATGGTCAGTCCAGAATGTAAGCAAGCACTGAAATGTGCTATTTAAAGCACCTCAGCTTGCAAGTGACCTTGAATCTCTGTTTCCTTATTGCTGGAGGTTGGGATTGTTCCATGGCTACATTCCCAGTCTGCATCAAGGGGCTGCTGGTAACATCAATCTTACACACTGGTCTTTAAAACAGTTTTTGATGTTGGCCTTGAACAGGTCTAATAATTTCACTTAATCACCTCTGTTTCTACACAAAAACTGGAATCTAGACAGGCTCCTAATTTTTCATTCTTGTGAAATCCGGCCACAGGCTTTCTGTCTGCCATCAAATATCTGGAATCACAGTGTGATAAAATATGTCAGATGCCCTGTGACACCCAATCATCTTTATTGTATAGAAGTTCACTTTCAGCTTAGAGCAGAATAAATTCCGTTTGACTCAGAGGTCAGTACTTGGGAAGAAAGATGAGAAGTGTGTTAATTTGCATATTTGAGTATGCAAATTGGATGTATCCAATTTGCATTATTTGTCTCCTAATGACAATGACCTTTTCTGCCGATGGATGGGAAAAAGCAATTGACCTTGGGCGTGTGAAAATTATGGAAGAATAAGAAAATCCAAATCTCTAATAAAACAGGTCAACTGCTTGGTTCTCTGAATAAAAAAAAAACCTCAATGGAGGTGATATGGATCCCTAAATCCCAGTGCTCTTTCATCTTTAGGGACACCCGGGTTATGTTTGGTATCTGAATTTTGCTGCTCAGGTGTATCTCTAGTAACGCTTCTTGCCGAGCACACTTCCCATTCGCCATCCCTCACCAAGAGCATCTAAATGCTTCTCCCACTGCTAGTGTGGCTCATAACATCTTTATAACTATTGCACATAACAAAATTCAAAGCTTCAAACTGCAAACATTAAGTGACTTGCCTAAGGCTACAAAGAGGATGTTACTACGTCAGGACTGGAAGTCGGTTGCATCTGGTCTTTGGTCCTGTGTTCAAACACTTTAGATCAGGTTTCTTCCAATATGGGGATTGAAATGGAAAGAAGCCAGGATCGATTTACAAAGCAGCCTTGGGATCACATAGCCTGTGGTGTTCTGTTTCTGTGAGTGCCAAAGAAGGATGGGAGTCCTGCATACAGGCAGCTCAGCTGTAGACAGGTAACATCATCATTATTGCCATGTATTATTAGACATTAGACATCTCTACTGAAAAAATAAAATAAAGAGAGAGAGAAAGTCAAATTGCCAATATGCTTCTCTTCCTTTCAAGCTTATTTTTTCACCTGCAGATCTCAAAACCAGGTAGTAACATCACCACATATGTAACAGGCCTTAGAGCTGGAACTGCACACATGCAGGACTCAGGATTAATTCAAGAGCTAGGAATTCAAACGAACATCTTAGCGTGGCTCATAAGCAAGGGCAGTTATTTATTCCTGTTATTGTTTCTTTTTCATTAAGGTGCTGCAGGAGTCCCCCACAAGGGATCAGGGCCCCATGCTGCGAGGATTTATTTAAACATTTAATGAAAATATGGCACCTGCAGTTAAGAATTTACAACTGCAATTACAAAATGAAGAATACAACTGCCTCTTCAGCTGGTTTCTGTAATCCCAATACTTTAAACAATACGAAGACATAGCTCATGTTAAGTGTGGGGTTCCCCACGATTACACAGGGGAATGGGCACAGCACGCTTAACGCTGCCATTGGGAAAGTGCATCCAGACAAATGTGGGTTGTCCTAAAAACAGGACAAATATCTTTGTCTTTGCCACCAGTAAGCAAGGAGGAAGTCTCTACTGAGAAGAACATTCAAGCTGTCCAGAAGGAGCCAGCTCCCTGCGCATACATATACTGAGCCAGGTGTAGAGCTTTGCTCTTAATGTTAGCTCACTTGTTACTATGCTATTTTTTTCAAAATTATTTCAGAAAGTGAAAAAAAAGGCAAACCCCTTCATGATAAAGAATGTAATTACACAAAAAGGTCTTTTGTCATTGTTCCTGTTTTCACCTGTGTTTCAAAACCTGTTTCATATTGGGCACAAGCGCTTACAGATTGGGCAAGGGAAGGACCAGCTCTAGTTGCTAATGAACTCTCCTTTAAAGCAACATCAGAAAGAACTGTCCTACCATCAGGCTACCCTGCCACAGTCATTTTTGTAATCCACTAATGGTGTAGTTTCATAACTGATTTAGGGTGGGTTTAGTCTATGCTGTGATGGGAAGGAGCAGCTCTCTTCCTTTTCCCACTGTTAATTACCTCTTCCTGTAGCTGAATCAGAAAATTAATCCAGCCCAATTGAAAATCTTATTAGTTTTGTCTGGATCAAATCTTGGATTTGGTGGATTATGCCATAAGTCCTGGTGTTAACATGAAGAAGGACGAGGAGATGGATTACCTGGACAAATGCACGGCAGACCGAGGTTGTCCTAAAGCAGCTGCAAAACTAGTTTTGAAAGATGATGATTTCTTGAAAGGGATGTTATCAGGTGTGGGAGCAGGCAAGGGTAGTTTCTGGTGTCAGGTGTGTGCCAGGCACAAACTGTGTAAGCAGGAGGTTATTTGAGCTCATGTGCATGTCGTTTTGCTTTGCTGGCTCCTCCTTCGCACTCAAGTTGCCTAACGAGGGATCTAAATGCAGTTAATTGCATCTAAGCCAGTTGTGCAAGGCCCCTCTTAAGTCAGAGAAGGTCTAACCATCACGTTGATGGAGTCTAAGCACTGTCCATCTCATCCTGAAGCAGAAGCCTAAAATGAATTAGATTATATTTTTCTTTAAAAGTGACTATTTCTCGCCATTAAAAGGAGAGCAGGGTGACTGGGTCTGCTGTAGACGTCTGTCTAAACTGAGGGAGAAGAAATCTGTCTTGGCCATCAGAGTTAAATCAATGTTGCTATTTCAAAGTACCTTGAGAGATTAACTAGAGATGTGGTATGTAGAGTCCCCTGCTGCACTCTGCTTATGGTCAGGTTAAGTAGAGTTCCTGAACAAGAACTATATATTAAATGAATACTATATTACAAAAAATAACATAAGGCGTTTTAGGAACTGAGATTAAGATGTAGAACAGCAACCAACACCTAGAAATTTTTACGGTACAAGTCACCAGAGCCAAAGTTTGCTGTCATCCTGGAAAAGCCTCTAAATACTTTGATGTACTTGGTTCAGATGCATACCATATTTTGCATATTTAACAAAGCCTCAGGAAAAATGCAGCAAGACTTTTGTTAATAGCCAAGAGCATGCCACTGAGATAGAAAAAGCTGCTAGAAATTAATTATCCCTGAAAACAATTTCCTATCATGTATAAAAGAGACAGTGTTAGCAGTGGGGTGAACAGTAACACTGCACACTACTATTGGTACAGCTGCTCCTGAGTCAGTGGCATGATGCTTATTCTTGCCAGTGTTTTCACTTTTTATAGACAAATAAACAGGTAAAATATGATTTTAACACAGTAAGTGTTAATTTTAGGGGATTTATTTGTTGAATTCTAGCTTTTGTAGGTATTTCTTCCAGAGTGTCACTCCTACTTCCAAGGATTCTTTTTATAAAGTTGCTTTATCAGAGTTAAAGAAATAGCTAATAAAAATAAAGACTGATCTTCAAGGAACAGAATTACAACTGGTGTGTTAAAGCTAAGCAATTAGCAGCAAAGTAGAAAGAACAGAGGGAAAAGGAAACATCCCTTGTTAAATATTCACAGGTTTTTGATGAAAACTGCCTTGTAAATGACAGCATAATACAAGTGTTCCTTAGATAAGGTCAGCGTTCAGCATTGAGTTAAGTCTCCCATAGACACTTAGATTTCTTGGCACAGAAACTTTGATTATACAAATTTCATATAGGAAATGCAAAGTGCCATATTGTGGGACTTTGATCAATGATGCTGTCCTGATTTATAATTGGTTTTTTTTAACTGTGATGTGCACAAAGCACTGATTTAAAAGCTCATTTTAGTTGCAACCTACCTCTTCCTTATAATAACAAGAAAGTCATCTGATTACATTTTTTTTCAGTCATCCTTGTGTCACGTATTAGATAATCTCCTTATAGTTTAAAACTAAAACTTCTAATGGATTGGGGAAATGGGTTTCTGCTTTCACCCAGCATATCTGTCTTTTTTATGCTTGTCTTCTGGATCATTTATCTAAATAATAACCTTTAGTACCCACTCCTTCCTTCCAATGAACTAAAAGATATTAATGATCAGAGTCAGTGAACACACATCTTCTCCATACTCCCATTTTGCCAGCTTGAGGTTGCCACTTTCAGTTGCTTTTATTTTATTGGGGTTTTTTTGGGGGGGAGCTACCGACATCTCCTTGCAGAGCTACTCATATGGTTACCTCCTAATTTGTATCAATCAAAACAGCCTAAGTTAGCTTAAACTAAATGTAGATCTCTTTTAATGAGCATCACCAGGCAGCACTGACTGCAAAGACATTGATCTCAGTAACTAAAAGAAAGCAATTGTATGAGAAACTCAGGAAATGCCTTTGAGTCAGTCAATCTGTTGGGACAGCCCCAGAAAAAAAGGCAGCAATAAAGCCCCCTCAAGGGAAGGTGCTGTGGGGGGTAACTTCTGCAGCAGGCACACCTGGAGATGCAGGAGGATATATATGCATGGCCTTAGTCTCAGAATGATGGAAGATAACTCATTTTGTACAAAAACAGCATGGAGAAGATAAGCAACCCACCCAAGGTCAGTTACAAAGATTGTGGAAATTGTGGGAGCAAGTGCCAGGGCAGAGATTTTTCCAGGGTGTTTGTGTAGTTCAGTTGTCACACCTGACTTCAGCTGTATGAGGACTGAGCTTTCAGAAATTTCTTAGGGGAAAAAGCTAAACAAAACCAAACCAAAAACAAGGGGGGGGGGGTGGGAAAAACCCAACCAACCAAACAAACACCCAACCAAACCCAACATGATTCTGGGCAACTGGGGTGTCTCTTTAAAACATGAGGGAAATCACTTTCCTCACCTACCAATACCTTCTGAAACAAGTGGAACTGAAGCATATTTGAAGAGCCCACAACTTCACACTGCCTTGAGACTTTGGAAAATGTTTTCCAGAGGGAAAGTATCCTTCTATGGACAATCTCTCCCAGCAGACCAAATTGCTGCTGATTCCTGTGGTGACAGTATGACGTGGGAGTAACAATACCTCAAGTAGATGGATGCCATGCTAGAGACTCACAGCAGAGTCTTCAAGTGACTTGCACTTGTTCTGAGGCTCTCACTGCTTAGAATAAATTAATTCTGGCATGAAGCTTTCAGTCTGCACAGTAAGAAAAAAAAGACTTTGGCTGTAAAGCAATATTCTTATTTGAATCAGACTGTTTCTTCCATTGATAAGAACAAAGAATGACTCTACGAGCTCAGTCCAGAAGTCTTTCTGGTGCTGCTTTGATATTTCCTGTGGTGATAAATAACACTCTATTCTCAAGAGGTGCAAATGACAAAAGAGCCAGAATCTACCCATGCGTGCTATGTAGTCACTAAATCACATATTCATAGCATGTGGGAGGTGACCAGGAGACAATAGCAGAGAGACAGCCAAAGGAACTGTATTCCACTCATTCTGCTAAGAGAAGGGGGGGGAAATCCACAAATATAATTTAATGGGAAAGGAAATCTGTTAACAAAGATTATCTCAGCAGGAAGCAAAAAAATTACTGAAGCAACAATTCTATATGAACTTTCATTTCCAGTGAATCATGCCATGATGTTGAATTTCATTCTAAATGTGGCACCTGCCCTCGTGGCTGTGTTCTCTGCTGCGGGCTCGCTGTCAAAATAAAGAACAATTACAAATGACAAAATGTTCCCTCTGTTCAGAATTCCTGTTTGGGGAGTGACACCCCTGTGACGCAGGGCTCTAAATGTGAAATTTAGAAAATGGAAACTGGATTTCTCCCTTTTCTGGTATTTAGACAATACAGGAAAGCTGGAAGAGTAGTGGACAGGAGTTTCTAATCGTTCACATTTTAGATTTTAAGAAGGCTGGATTCACCAGGTACTTGAAGCCAAATTGGTTCATGTAAAATAATAAACCGCAATACTCTAGGATACTATCTGACATATTTGTTATATTTATTTAGATAAGGCATCACTAGATATGGATGCTGACTTAGTTTATTAAGCAGATTTCAATACTACATTTTCTGGATGGTTATATTTATATTTTCTCTGAAATATTGCTTTAATTATTAGAAAGTATTTTTACTTCACAAACAGGTGATAAGAATTCTCTTTGCATACTTTTTTCGCAGAAGTAGCATGCCCATTTTCACACAGATTTGGAATTATGGAGTTCAGCAAAGTAAATGCTTTCCACATTTTGCTTTGTGACATGAAGTACTGAAGAAAGCAAACTTTGACATTTTCTCTTTGAAGATACGAGAAATTTCCCATTATTGGAAAACTCTGTTGCCCTGAATGACAAATTGCACGATGAGATGGAAGGAAGATGCAAATCTTGGAGTTTTAAAAGCATTTAATATTTTCTGAAATTATATTCATCTGTATTTATCTAGCATTCTGGCATGCTGCTGGATTACTGTTATCAATAAATCTATAAATAGGATGCAAAATGCATGTGAGCTGTCTGTGCATGAATAAAGAGCAGCCTGACCATGAATTATAGCATAATATATAGTTTAAAATGTAGCAAAAGGAATGCCTTGACAAATCAATGCAATACATTTTGTCACTGAGGGTGAAAGATTGATTATGCATCAGCCTTGAGAAAGCTAGATTTCTGAAGCATGGGTCATCTAGGACATATGATGTAATGAAAGAATATGGAAACATGCATAGAAAGACAAAAGTAATCTTCTGAACACTAAAGATGCATTACATTTCCAGGTAGAATATAAGTCATAAGCAGTACTTCCTTGTTCAAGAGAGGTAAGGCACACAACGCCAAAGAACAAAATAATGAAGCCCAACTTCCTATGGATTTGGCCCCCACAAGAGATTCAAGACCAACCCTTTCTCAACAGCTAGGTCGTCTGCGCTGGTTTTCATTTGTGTTCTCTGGTGTCTGCCGAAGTCTAAGCTCATCTTGTTCAGCTGAGAAATTCTTTCCTCTACCCAGCCACCTATTTTGATGAAACTTGGGGAAATTCAGTGTTTCAGGGAACTCCAGGCATCTGCCAGACATGAATGAAACCAGCACTAGATTTCAAAGTTGGTGGGAGGAGAGGACACAGACAATGGGCCAGACACGCACAGCAGGCTGCCTAAGCCTAGAGCACAGCAAGAGGCTAAAAATAAGACCAACCAATTGGTTTTCCTGCTGACAGCAGCAAACTGCTGTGGGACATTTAATTCCCTCTGATCACATAAATGACAGACGAGTTGTCACTTGCTTTGCGCACAGGGCCAGGCAGAGCTGGGCGGATCCCATGGCTGTGGCAGGGACCGGAGGCAGGGACCACCGGTCCCAGTAGCTGCATCACTTTGTCCAGCATGATGCTGTGGATGGAAACACCCCAAGGAAATTTAGCACAGGACAGAGCCTGAATATGTGGATGTTGTCTTTGGCATGCTCAGGAAGACACACAGGAGCCTGGCAGGGTTGAAAGGGGCATGAGATGGGGGACTAGGCAGGTGGAGGCAAGGCCAGGGGTGCTGATGTCCAACGGCTCCTGCGGCTTTGAGGCCTCAGCGAGGGCCTCGAGCCCAGTGGGCCTTGTGACCGCAGTGGCCTTGTGACCGCAGGGACCTTGTGACCGCAGGGACCTTGTGACCGCAGGCAGGTGCTACGAGGGACGAATTGTTCCAGTCCCTTCTCTAAGACGAGGGAAAAGCCTTACTTTTTTTTTTTTTTAAATACATATATTAAAAAATAATAATAATAAAAGAAAAGAGGAGCTCTCTAGGGATTCAGCGGCTGTGGTGCGGGTTTCAAGCGAGCTCCAGCCCGCCAGGGACCGCCTGGTCACCCCCGCCCGGCAGGGGGCGCTGCTGGGCGAAATGGCGGCCCCGCGGCGGAAGAGGCAGGTCTGCCTTTCCCAAGATGGCGGCGCCCAGGCGCGGCGTGGCCGACGGGAGGATGAAGCGGGCAGGGGCCGCCCGCGCTCGTCGCGGCGGGAAGCTGGACAGGCTGCGGCACGCCGTGCAGGAGTTCGTGCAGGCGGCCGGTAACCGGCCGCCGCCGTCCCTGCTGAAAGACTCGGAGAGGCAAAACCGCAGGAGTCGCCGAGACGCGAGGAAGGAGAAGCGAAGGCTCAAGCGGAGCCGCCGCCGCCGCCTGCAACGCGGGGAGCTAGTGGAGGCCCCTGCCATCCCGGCCGAGCCGGCTCCGGCCAAGCCGGCTCCGGCCAAGCCGGCTTCTGCCTCCCGCCCCAGCGACTCGTCCTCGCCCGCCGCCGCCGTCGGAAAGCAGCGGCCGGGGCCGGCACCGGCACCAACACCCCGCCCGGCCCCCCCTGCCGCTGCAGCCACCTCGGCGCGGAAGCGAGCCCTGCTGGAGGCCAACGAGGAGGAAGAGAAGGAGATCCGGCAGCTGGAGCGGCGGCTGGGGCTCAGCAAGCGCCGTAAGAAGAAGGAAGGGGCCGCGGCGGAGAGGCTGCCCCAGAGCTTCCTGCGGGACGGGCTGGGCTACGTGCTGGGTGCCCTGGGCACCCGCGCCGGCCTCAGCCAGCTGTGCGAGAGCAGCGACGACGAGGAGGCCCCGGTGGACAAGCCCGGGCCGCGGGAGGAGGAGGAGGAAGTCGACGACGGAGACGAGGAGGAGGAAAAGCAACCGGAGGACACCTCGGACCCCTCCGAAGGGGATGATGTGGAAGGACAGTGGGAGAGTGAGAGCTCGTCCGCCGAGGACGGCAGGGAGACTGAGCCCAGCGAGCCCTCGAGCGAGGAGGAGGAGGAGGAGGAGAAGGTAGGGTGTTCACCGCAGATAATGCAAACCTTCTTCTTGAAGTACAGGGCACAGCCCGACCATACAGCAGAGCTCACTCGCATCACCTCTGTCGAGCACGGGTGTCTGCGGCCTAGCCAGGCCTTGCTGCTGTGCTGTCGGTCAAAACCACACCGGGCCCAGCGACAGTGTTGACTTTAGAGGCCTGACAAGTCTTAGGGACAGCTCTTAGGCCTAGAGGTTACAAGTCCTCCCAAGTCAGGATGCTCTCAGGTAATATACCTTGAAGCACAAGGCGTGTGGCCTTGTCTCTGCATGTGAAATAAGCAAATAAAAGGAACTACCCCGGCTTCAGAGTTTAAGAACATGGTTAAGCAATTCTGCTAGGAGTAAAGAGAGCTTATGTTAAAATTACTATCTGTGGCAAACTGAAGTATTACTTCTGGATGATCCAGAGTTCTGCCCGTGTTAGGTCTTGTAACACAGGTGGAGCAGGAGGCCAAACGGGTCATTTAGCCCATGTGGCACTGACTTAAACTGTTGTTACATCTGCAGCTGATTAAAACCTGGATAAAACCAAGATGTAAGATGTCAGGTTTTAATAACAATAACTTAAGAGAAAATTCACTTGAAGGGAAGAAGGGTTTTGCTGCCGTCAAGTTGGTCATAAGCAGTAACTTGTTGCATGCTGGTTTTCTGTATGAAGTTGTTCCTTTGACATTAGTTGTTAGATGGTTAAAATACTTAGCTAAAAGTTGGGTATTTTAATCTTAAATAGAAATGTATATTTGTGCTCAAATATTTAAGATACTAGTCTAATTTGGTGTCTCGTTTTGTTGTTTTCCTGGTAAGAGTCATAATCACAGCACTACAAAGTATGTTCCCCCACAAGTAAGGAAAGTTCAGGATACACTAGATGACAAGAAAAGAGAAGAATTGGGAAGACTGAAGAAAATGGTGAATGGTCTCATTAACAGGTAACGTAATAAGGAAAGTCATTAATCTTTCTGGCTTAATGTGACAGTGCTCATCATTCAAAGAAAAGGGGCAAGGATATGACTTTTCTCTTCACAAACTGATTCTAAGTTGGCAATCATGTCTGCTATCTTTAATAATAATTACCTTTGTTCATATAAATTCTTCAAAGTCGGTCACTGTAGAAGCTGAAAAATCTAGAAAATAAATTTAAGAATGGGCTGAATTCCACAGAGCAGCTGCCTGCAAGTGCTAGTTATAATTCACTAAGTGTCAGCTGGAGTATGCCTATAAGAAACTTCATAGCGTGAGGTTAGAACTCCCACCCAGAAAGCATGATTTTCTTTTTTTTTTTAATTAAATAAAATGAAATTTCTCCAACACTACAACTGAGGAGAAGCAATACTTCATAGCTTCAAGTGCTGAAGAACAGAAAAAGTAATTAACACTCACATATTTTAATTTTAGAGCACCGTTAAAATAAGAAATCTATTGGCATTTTCTTTTATATATGTCACCTGTAAAATGCAGGCTACAGAATTTGATATATGTTATATGTTAGAAAAGTAAGAGATACTTTCATAATTTCTTCAGAGACTGGCGTGTCATAGTTAAAATTGCTAAGAACAAAGTCTGTTTTCCTAATAAGTCTGCTCAGTGTGACAGCAAGCACATTGGCAGTTCTTTGCAAATACTGCTGCTAATCTCTTTTCATCTGTAAGTATTTTTTAAAACCAAAACAATTACATACACGTTGGATTTTTTAAGTTTAGTGAACACAGCAAAATACAAATGTCCCTTCCAGTTATTTTTTCAGTCTTAAGAAGAAGCCAAGCTAACTTCTCTAAAAAGAATACCTTTGTCTGTTAGGTAAATTGAAAATTGTGTAACTGTATAAAGAGAAGAAAAAGGGAACACTGTATTTTTTATCTCAACAGGTTGAGTGAACCAAATTTGTCCTCCATTAGTGGACAGATGGAAGAGCTCTACATGGCCAACAGCAGAAAGGACATGAATGAAACTCTGACAGATATTCTCATGAATGCTTGTGTTACTGCAGTTGCCATGCCTGCAAGACTGATGATGGAGCATGTCCTCTTGGTCAGCATTCTTCATCATAACATAGGAATTGAGGTAATTCTTGTGGTTGGTACTAATTTTGTTTGATAACTTAGATTACAGACTGTTTTCCTTGATACTTTGTATTGCCATTTCATTTTTGTTTGTATGTCACTAAAAAGATCTGTAGTTGAATTTCATCGGTATTTGTAGGTTAGGTGCTAGGTGTCCACAAGTGAAAGGGACCAGTCTGTTGCTTTTTCTAATTAATTAATTTCCTCCAGGAGTTACCACAGGTCAGTTATAAAAACATTGGGCTTTTTAAGCAAAATCTCTCAGGAGAGAGGTGTTTCAGCACCATGTTCCCATCAAGTTACATTTTATTTTCACATCTCAATGCAGAAGATGGATCAATGCAAATCCTTCAGTTTGCCATGTAGTAACCTGAATGTTGTCTCCAAAAACAGCTTTCTCCACACAGTCCTGCCATTAAACTTCTTTTTGTTTTTTAATCTCTTTGCTGTTCGAAAGGCTTTTCTGACTGCAAATATAATGTAATATTTCAATGCTGGTTTAAAAACACAGTCTTCTTAGAAGCTGAAACTTTGCAAAATACCTAGTGATGGGTTGAGATATAGATATGTTAACAGGTACTAGAATTAGGTGATATCCAAACTGTCTTCTGTATTACTGACTGTTACACAGCAGCTTTGAATCTAAGACTGTAGAATTTAAGTATACTACAAAGCCCCGTTATTTTTTCTGTTAAATAAATGTAGAATATGGTAGGTAGGCATTATATAAAAGAGCAATAGCTGAGCTGAATTTAAGATAAGTTTGAGCGATGCAGAAGTTGGGATTCCAATAACTGTGTTTATACACTTGTGCAATATGATCACTGGATGGGTAAAACCTAAACTGGTTTGTGATGTAAGTCAGTACTGCTACTGGGACTGCTGGTTTCCATAAGAACAATCAGCAAATATTAGCACCATATAATGGTGGGGGGTTTCCTTTAGCAGGAACGTGTTCATTACCTACCTATATTTTGGTGTGCTTTTTAACTGCAGTCTTTAGCATCAGTTCTTTCCTCACAAAAGTAGATTCCAAAATTTCTTTTCCCAGCTGTACAACTGACAAATGGCTTAGACTTATTCCCACTTCAAAATCAGCCTGAGCTCTTGCTCAGCAACTGTGAAAGCTTGGTATACTGGGGATTGTTTCATGATATTATTTGTTACTCTCCCATTGAAGATTTTGTTCTGGAATGCTGAACTCTGTGATGTGTTTGGGTTTTGACATGCAGCTTTTGCTGGATGAATAACTCATGCTAGCTGGGAGCTGGGAAGATGCTGATATGTGTCCATGAAAATTATGTAAACAAATTCTGATGTATGTGTACTGTAAGTCAATAACATTTGCTTTTCTTGCACAGACTTCAAAAGGTCAGTGGCATATGAGGTGTAAATAACACACACTTTAAGAAAATGTCACACCACTTAGATATTTGTACATGTAAATGTAGATCATCCATATTGGTTGAGAGGAGCAACAGTATTTCTTTAAAATTAATAGTGGCAGTGCCTCCAAAATGAATGTTTTACAGATGTCTGTAAAATCTACTTACAGTTGACTGATGGATTTTTTTTTTTTTATTTCCTCCCCCCCCACACCCCATAATGGAACTATTGCCAGGTTGGTGCTCATTTTTTGGAAGCCGTGGTGAAGAGATTTGATGAACTTTGTAAAAGTGATGCTGAAGGGAAAGAATGTGAAAATTTGCTTGCCTTGATTGCTCATCTGTATAACTTCCACGTCGTTCATTCCCTGCTGATCTTTGACATTCTGAAAAAGCTCATTAGCACTTTCACTGAAAAAGAGATTGAGTTGATTTTGTTTCTTCTGAAAAACGTGGGCTTTTCCTTAAGAAAAGATGATGCCTTGGCTTTGAAGGAACTGATCACCGAGGCCCAGAGGAAAGCAAACACAGCAGAGAAGAAACTCCAGGATCAGGCTCGGGTATGGATGTGTGTTGTAAAGACTTTTTCCATTCGGAATAGACTCTAATAAGAATTTGGATACATGTGTTAATTTAACAGAATGTTTTATGCAACACTCTATTTAGATTTTAAGTTACCATTAATGTTCAGGTGTTGTATTCAGTATTTACATTCTTGTCTGTCTTTCTCCAGTCGTTCTTAGGATACAGACACCAAAATGCTTGTAACAGGGGAGGCTAGAACTGGCTTCCGTCTGATGCAGTGAACAGTGCTTCTGTTCTGTGATACTTTGTACACTTAAAAAATCATCACTGGGGCGTGGCGTTCTGCAGATTAAGCTCTGAATTGAAGCTTGAGCACAAATGAGTATCACGGGAGTTAAAGTAAACATCCTTCTCTCCATTTATATTCAGGTCATTTAAATTTTGATGTGTATTGCCAGCCGAGCTGCTTATTCTCCCAGTATAGTAATTTCAAAGCACACCCTCTCATTTATTAAATAAGTTTACAGCACGTAATTCACAGAAATCTTTTCCCTGCAGGTTCGTTTCATGCTGGAGACTATGTTGGCACTAAGGAATAATGACATGCGGAAGATTCCCGGGTATGATCCTGAACCGGTCGAAAAGCTCCGCAAATTGCAAAGAACACTGGTGAGAACTTTCCTGCCATCTGTAGGGTAACGGTTCTTAAACCAGAAGGAATTATTTGTATTGTGTGTCAGGTTGATGGGCTGTAGTATTTTTTAAATTCATTTAACAGGCTGAAACTCTTGTGGACAAAAATCACTTTTTGGATCATTAAGTATTATCTCCTGTGGCCAAGTTAGGTCAGCAGGCAACCAGCCTTCTGCAGAACAGTTTGAGAAAGGACATAACACTCAGCCAAAGACTTTGCCTCCCAGTCCTGTACTTGAAAAAGACGTTGTGGAATGCTTAATGATTGTGCAGAAGAAATGAGTCATTATGACAAATTCTTCTTTCCATAGATTCTGAATGCAGGCATCTGCTCCTGACTTCACCAGAATTATTTTGGAAGTCTAACACTTCTGAAAATCTGGTTGTTCTTTTCTTTCTTGTGGTTTTATTTTTTTTGGCAGACAGAGGACAGTTTGCTTAAAACAACCCGGTATGAAATACATGAAAGTAATTGTCTCTTTGGATTGAGAACTAGTTAATTTTCACAGGATTTGAATCTGGTTTTAGAGTCCATATGTCTCCAACCTGAAAATTACATTATTTATCTGCAACACCCAGGGCATCTTATTTTTCAGGAATTTGTAAGTGCAGGATGTGCACATCAGTGATAACAGGCTGAGCAAAAATAAGTAAGGTAACCTAGTTCTGTAGAATTTCCTCTCTTAAATTTTCACAGCCCTATTCATACACTTCTAGACTCCTTTGTTGAAAATTCGTAGTGTGTTCAAAGAGTTTAAACTTTTTGGTTTTTGAATTGTACAACGCAGTTCCTTGTGTCATTTCATTTGATCACAAGTGTTCAAAATGAAAATTGTGACCACACTGTAAGATACTGCAATTGCTTTTCAACGTTAGCATCAAGTCTAAACTCTAATCAAGCTTTATGATTGGAAGATGGATACTTTTTAGTTGATTATCTGGGGGTTTTTAATTAAAAAATAAGCATTTCTAAATGTAGATTTAAGCAAATTCTTTTATTGGAGCATATGGGAAACTTGTAAATTCTTCAGGTTGTTGACTGAAACTAAAGGTGAGGGGGAACATATGAAGAACTTTATGGAGATTTAAGTTTAAAAGTAATTATAAGTGATTAAAGTATTTGTTGTTTCCTTAAAAAAAAAAAAAAAGCTTCAAATATACACTTTTGGGTTTTTTGTATTTAATTATTCAAGGTTCACAGCAGTGGTTCTGGAAAAGAAACTCAGCTCCGTGTCTCTCTGGAATCTCTCCTCAGTGCTGATCAGGTTGGTCGTTGGTGGATCGTGGGGTCATCCTGGAGTGGAGCACCAATGATCAATGATAAACCCAGCAAGAGTCAGCAAAAACTGCACATAGGAAAGGTAAATCCAAGCAGTGATAGTTAGAAGTCTTAAGTGTTTGTGATCTTTTGAATGTTCTTCATACAGGTGAATGAGTCATTTCAGAGCCCACCAAAAAAACCTTCACAGACTCTTGTAAGACCAAGTTTTTGGACTGTAAATTCTGCTCTTATATTTTTCAAAATGTTGTACTTGTGTGCTTCACAAGAGCTGTTACTACAACCATTATGGTATAGCTTGTTTTTTCTTACCCTATGGAATTGCAAAAGTAACTTAGGTAAGTGGAAGAAGAGACTTGATTTAAAAATGGATTTGCTAGTCTGAATTTTAACAGGTAGCATCATCTGTCCTTGAGTGACATATATCTCAGCTGATTCTAAGTAGTGTGGAGAGATGATCATGATGACTTACATTAGAGAAGCACATTCTAAAAATAATTAGCACAATTCAATTACATTAAAATATCTATTTGCCTAGTTGAAAAAGCTCCTGATGATGCCTATCCCTCTGGGCAAAAGCTCAGGACTTTTGCATTGCTGCTTCATAGTTTACTGGAGAGCTTCATCAATGGTCTTATTCAAGGCTGCACAGAAGCTTTCTTAAAGCCAGCATAAGTAAAATAGCATTTAATTTTTTTTTTTCCAGGTGAGTTCAAAGATAATGGAGCTTGCTCGTAAGCAGAGAATGAACACTGATATCAGGAGAAGTATTTTTTGTGTCTTGATGACAAGTGAAGACTTCATGGATGCCTTTGAAAAGCTTCTCAAGTAAGTACAGTCTAGCGTGGAAAACACACCAGAAATAAAAATGGCATTAGCTGGGTTGAAAAAATAATATTGCTGGTCTGGACTTAAGAGCATTTAGTTGATCATACCGTTGGAGAAGTACATAGCTAAGGATCTACGCAGAATAAAAAGGTAGGAGAGGGACCAAAACCCTGGTATAAGGCTAAGTATGGGGCAGGCAGAGGAAAGGAATAGCCCCTGTTACTGTCACACATGTCTATAGCTGTGATTTACAGCATCTTTTGACTTAAGGAGCCTGTATCTTTTCTGCATTAAAGATGTGTATCCTGATCTAGCAGATAGAAGTCTGTTGCAAGCTTGCTTATTTACAGAGGCAGACCAGAAGCCCCTTCAGAACATCTCTTGGTGGATTTCCATACTACTACCGCTTCCTTTCCTTTGTTCCACCTTGTTAAGGTATCTCGTAGGTCTCTGTCCATACTTGCATGACCTGGTAGTGTTCTAGCACCTCCACTTTCCTCTTCCAGAATTTATTAGCTTTGGATTTGCTCCAGGGTCACATTTCATGTTAAGACCAGTTTCCTTACCACTTGGCAAACAGCTCTTTAGCAGATGTGAGCAGGGAAAAACTCAAACTGCACTATTCTTTATGTTTGTCAGAATATTAATTGTAAGTCTGTAGTGACTGGAAGGGGAGAGATCAGGTCTGAACTTTTCTATCGCAGCCTTGTAATTCAAGGGAATTGTCTTACCAGGATGGCATGCAATTATTTAATTTGCTAACCAAACCAAAACAGACTTTGTAATAAAGTCAACTAATATTTGATTAAATGCCACTTCTGCAAAACACAGCTTGGATTTAAGACTCTGATGGAGTCATTCCAATATCTTAATATGGCCTATTCAATTAAAAGAAATTAGCTGCTGCTGACGCAGTTCTTGCCAAGACCTGGGAGCTCAATTTGCAAATTGATCCTTGACTCTCATCCCCGCTATTTAAACTGCTGTACAAATCTGTACACACACTGACGTGGTAGAAAAACCTGTCTGCAGGTTGCCTGGTGGGTGGTGATGCTGATTTTTACACAGCAAACTCTGAGAGGGATTTTCAGATCTGCCCACCTCTGGCAGAGTAGAATGGAAAGTACGCGGAATCGTCGGTGAAGAAATGAACTTCCATGTGAACGCGTGTTCCAGAGCGTGGGGGAATTTATATTCCTGCATTTGATGTCAGTCTTGTGAGGAAGAGCATGAGACATATATAAAGAAATATTTTAATTGCACATGTTGATTCATCTGCTGCTAGGTTTCTGGCAGGGCTGAGGTGTGGTTGAATGGTAAATTAAACCATTTTAATCCAGGTTGATACAGTTTTGCTTATCTTTCTCCCCCTCCTTACAGCAAAAGGAATTAATTAGTTTGAAGTCAGAGCAGCTCCCTGAAGTGTCTCGGCTTGTGATTACAGAAGTGGCAATGGAGAGGCAGGGTTGGGAGCATCACTGGAGACAGAGTAGAAAATGAGATTATCAGATGAAAGGCCACATCTTCTTCACAAACCACAGATTCATGGGATGGGCAGTGAATGCCTCTTAAGTTTGGAAAGGCAATTTTTAAAGGTGTTTTATAAAGGTGAAGAATTTGAGAAACATTACATCTTGCCAAAAACTGAAACTTGTAGAAGTCTTTAGATACATCCTGTTGTAGTGTGATGTGTAATTCAGGGTAGCAAGTATGTCACTGTATCTATTAAAATAATTTGAGCTGACTTTTCAAAGGTGAGTTTGAGCGTTAGTAGTTTTGATCAGTCTTGGGCTTCAGCTGATAATAATCCACTTAGGTTTCTGCTGGTGAAAAATAACCTACTTCAGAGACATCCATCCCACATACAGTGGGAAATTCTTAAAGTGATCAAAATTTACAAGTCCATGGGAATACTGTAACTTGTTAATGATTGAATAGGTGAGGTGGCTGCGTATTCTTTATAGAAGATTATTGGGCTTGAGAAATCTGTACAGGTTTATGATGAAGCTCAGCAGTGAAAGACAATCCCGACTCCTAAATTTTAGGTGTTTAGGAATGCTGGGTCCAGAAAGATAAAAATAGTGCTAGCTTTGTGAAGAAGTGAAAGTAAGAACAAAATTGAACATCAAAGTGCTGATTTACATGGTTACAGCTGTCAGGCAACACAAGTATTTCCTAAAAATAAGCAAGTCATGATAGAAGTAATGAGGAGCAAGGAAAAGGAGGTTGTACCAAATGAGTGATTGCAGTGTAACTTCCCAAGTCATCTGCTAGATGCACGTCCAGTAGCTGAAAACCTGTGTGCTTTTTAAAAAAGCTTTTGTTGTTCTGTGGTGAAATCAGGTGGACTTTGGTGGATGGGAGAGCATTTGAATTGTATCGCAGACGTGGCACTGAATAGTTCTGGTCTCTTTCTAAAGTTTCCCGTGCTCATCAACAATCAGCCTAGAAATCATCCCAGATTTTCCTATTGGAAAACCTTAAATACAGAGGGGTTTTGGCTGGAAGGCAGTATTTTCTCTGTTCATCTGGAGTGTGTCTGTTATTGAACGCAATGACAGGTGTCTGGAGGTGTATACAAAGGAGAGATGTTAGTAAGCAATGACAAACTACTCTGCAGAGGGTAGAGCAAGTTCCAGTGGAGTCAAGCTTAGTTAGAAAGTACACTTGAGTTACACTAATGCCATAGGAAACTTGAGCTCTAAGCACCGAAAAGAATTTTGTTTGACATTTTTCAGTTTATAATAAGAAGCATTTTTCATTTTAATTGGCTTTAATGCCGCCAAGCCTTTGGCAGCCCTGGAAGCTAAATCATATTATTCACAGAACAGGTGCATTGTGACTTGGTTACTATTCCCTGCCAAAGTGTCTCGGCCCTCTTTTAGACTGGTCAGCTGTTCAAGTGGGAAGGCTGCTCAGTCCTTGGCCTTTATGCTGAGGCAGCCAACATCAGTACTCATCAGTACTGGCTTTTTTCTGCAGGCTTCTTTTTAAGATGCTTTGAAATCTCAGACTGCATCCTCTTAGGCTGCTATCAAACAATGAATTTCAAGTATTAAGTAGCATAGAGTTGACCTAGAGAGGAAAGATTGATATCACCAACTGAGCAGGAAAAAACATCTTAAAATATTTTCTTATCCCTCCTAAGTAGTAGAAGTGAAGAGCCCTGGGTTTGTTTCTCTGAATAGGCTCATACTGATCCAAAGGCTGTTTTTCCTCCCATGACCATAGGTACCAGCGTGAGACAATCACAGCAGCGTCCTGCAGTTCCTGTTTCACTATTTAACCCTTGTGCTGGTACACTATGCAGCAGTGCTTTCTGCAGTGCTGCTGCTACAGTCAGAGGCAGAAGACTCAATGATGACAGTGCCCTCTCCTTTGGTTTTCCTCGTGGAGAGCTACAAACATGGAGTGGGCTACCTTTCCTTCCTCCTGGGTGCTGTGGGTAATTATAGTTGTATCATTTCACTTCTGTCTGTCAAGGTCTTGCTTTCGTAGCCACTCCTTTAACACCAATCAGACTGCAGCATTGCCATATTGACATACCAGGATACCTATTTAGTCCACAGTCTTAAGGGTTTGAGTCCATTCAGTGTTTTAAAGACTTCATAAGAACTTCCTAATAAGCAAAATGTAATGTGATGGTTGTTTTTTTGTTTGGTTGGGTTTTTTAAGTATTTCTCTCAGATGTTGACTGTAGCTCTTTGTGGCAGTATGTTTCTTTCTTACTAAACAATTCTCTTTCTCTTGCTAAATTTTAGGCTTGGACTGAAAGATCAGCAGGAGAGAGAGATCGTTCATGTTATCCTTCACTGCTGCTTACAGGAGAAGACCTTTAACCCCTTCTATGCATTTTTGGCTAACAAGTTTTGTGAATATGAAAGGCGGTTTCAGGTGAAGAAATATCTGTTCCTACTTTGTTTTAGTGTCATTATTGTGGTTAGGAAGACAGTTATTAAGCACCTGAGAATGATTGCCTGCCAGTTAAGGTATCGATCCTGAGGAAAAACTCTGCTGCTATAGCTGTGCAGTCAGTAAGGCATACTCATGGTCAGAGCTGAATAGGAAATAACTGCTGCAGAAGGTTTGCTTTCCTCTGTTTTACGCTTCTTAAAAGACTTCAACAGTCTGATCAAACATCTCTGTTAATTAACAGAGAGCTTATAAAGAATAAAAGGCCAAAAGGGTTTGTTATGTTGTTACTCATTTAAACAGTCACTTGATTTGTGGGATTGTTTTTTTTTTTCCTTTGACACCTAGGTGACATTTCAGTTTAGTATTTGGGACAAAATCAGAGACTTGGAAAACCTGTCAGCCATCGCCATCTCCAACTTGGTTTCACTGTTGGCTCACTTAATAAGGACACAATCATTGCCACTTTCAGTTCTCAAGGTTGGTGTGTTTTCTTTTCAAAATACTTCTGTGCTTTCCTTGCATTTACTTGTTCCCTGGAAAATGTCTTTTCTCTGTCACCTGGGTGGTACTTTGCCTGATTGTGGTCATAGCTTAAGACAAAACCTGTTCTAAAATTACCAAATTAATCCAATTGAAAACAGTAATGCTGTCATTTGGGGTGAAAGGGAACTTGTGGTGACCCAGGCATATAGAAGGTCAGCAGTTTTATAGAGCAGTTGTAAGATTATTTTCTTCAGAGTACCCAGAGTTGGAACTGAGGCTCTTTCATTAGCAGGCTTTGTCAGTGGATTTTGTGCTATGCTTTTTAGCTGATGCTGGTTTTTTATTAGCTCAGAAAGAAATCTACTGAGCACTTGTATTTCAGAATGGGGAGTCCATTGATTTTTATTAGAAGAATAATTGAAATGTATTAAACAGGCCATTATACAGATTGTCCTAGGTACTTTAGTATTTGTCTAATTGAGGAATTATATCTGATATTCTGGTACTAGTATGCAGGTTGATCCTTAGAAAGTTCTTTGCTTTCCTTATTGATTGGTTTTTGGAGGCAGCATTCTCAGCTAATTCTTCTGTGCCAAACTTAAGACTTGGTATATGTGGGAGGCCAGTTGGTGTGCTGAAATCTGGCCGTTTGGAAGAGAATTCAGCTGTTTGAAATACTTGAATTAATCTAATTCTCCTTCTCTCTTTACTAGGTAATTGAATTCAGCGAACTAGATAAACCCAAAGTCCGTTTCTTGCGACAAGTGTTAAGCATGCTGTTAATCAAAGCAGATGCTGAAGAACTCAGTGATATTTTTGTGAGGTAAGTGATCAGAGAGATCTCCAGGGAACTCTTGGGGGATAGTAATTGAGAAGATAAGAAGTTTGCTTATTGTGTTTGGAATTAGACCGTGCCTTTTCTAAAGATCAGCCATCCATCCCTTAAAAAGTAATCTCTCCTGGGTGACTGGGGGAAAGCATATCAATTGTGTGTTAGTACAGGCTCTGTCAGAGATACAACTGGGAGAAGTGTTATGCAAAACAGGCCTTTCAGGTATTGAGTGTATCTTTTTTTGTCATAGGATTTTCATGAGCAGAGCTCTATAATTACTTGCTTTCCTTATTATTTTACCATCTGTGTGCAGTGGGATTCAGTCTACCAGCAGTCTTTGCTAGAAGGTGTCTTTAGTGTAAGAAGGAAAAAGAAAGAAATACTACTAAGGGAGAGGTTTGGGGATTTTGGTTTTGTTTTTTTTTAAATCACCTTGTCTGGAAAAGCTTACTGTTGTACATGGGACAGGGTTGGTTGGGACATCTCCATCCTTGGAGGTGCTTAGGATGTGAATAGATAAGACTGAGCAACTTGACCACACCTGGATGTTAGTCCAGCTTTAAAGAAGAGGTTGGACAGGATGAGCTGCCCACTCACTCCTTTCTGACAGGATAACATTGTGACCTGCTCTAGATGGTCCTGCTCTGGCAGGGGGGTTAGACTAGATGATCTTTTGAGGTCCCTTCCAACCTTTAACATTCTGTGACTTAAATTATTCTGTGATTCCACAATTTTGTTCTAGTAAACTTGCAATGCCACACAAAGTTAGAAAAAAGTAGGTGATGATGTTTCAGCCGTTACAGTGCCACACAAGGGAGATCAAACACGGTGTTTGCCTCATTTTTTTGCTGTAATGTAATTGTTTACAGCAAGCAAGTCTAAGGCTCCAATATTCTCTTCTATTGTTGAGGATCAATTGTGTGTTGAGTGTGCTTGGGCTGTTTGCCAAACCAATGTAGACTTGTTGGTAATTTGAAAGCCTCTTCAGAGAAGCTTCTTTTATGGGTTGGATTTTTTTTTTCTTCATCTTCTACATTTATTTGAAGAAGGTAAACATTAAAAAATTTCTGAAAAAGTAGAAGCCTAATTATTATTTTTGCTGTGTATCTTTACAGGGTATCTGGCAACCCTAAGCTGGGAATGCTACGGGAAAGCTTGAAACTCTTCCTTACCCACTTCTTACTGAAGAATGTACAAGCCCAAAGAAGTGCTGAAGAAGCTAGTTTATTAAAAGAAAGAGTTGAACTGGCAACTAAGGCTTTGCAAGCAAAAGAATCCAAATTAAAGCTATAATTCTGTTTTTCTAGTAAAACATACAGGAGGAAAAAAAAAAAAAAGAATCTGCATGAAGATGCAAAACTTTGTTAGTCTTCCAGAGCCAAATAATTGAGAATGAGGAGAGCTGTGTTGCTCTAAAGGATCCTTTTTTGATGCCAGCTGTTATTTTGCTCTACCTGCTAGTTACAGGTTTAATGGAAAGTGGTACAAGGCCTTTTTGAAGAAAGGGAAAATGTATTTTCTATTTTTGCCACGTCCCTTCATGTTGATGGTTAGTGTCTGGAGAAGAGGATGAATTTCTCTTCTGTGATCCTGCCAGTCAGCAGTAGCATTCTGCATTGCATATTCTAACCTTTTGTTTAATGTAACAGCGTAATACTGACTAGCAAATGTTAAAGTAGCCTTAACCAAAGGTTTGTAAAAAATGATCTTTCTACTTTGATGAAGAGACAGGCCACTAGGTGGCAGAAGTACTGGTGAGTCAGTTTGGGAAGAAATCAACTTTTTTCTTAAAGTGTTGAAGTTAGTCACTAATTCTGTGAATTGTTTACCTGACTGTGGGTCAGGAAAAGATCTTCAGTTGGATTCAAAGCTGTAGTAAACCAACTTGAAGATCTGACTTTGCCCAATTATATTGGGTTTAGACATCACAGCATAGTTCTATTGCTCTTTTAGCCTGTTTTTCTGAGCTTTAAAATTGGAGTTGCCTAATCACTTAATTTCTTCTAAGTATAAAGAATAATATCAGTCTGAGTCTTTTAATAAGAAATACCTTCCTTGCAAGAAAACTCTTATTTGCCATTCAGATGTTTAAATCATGTACATTTATTTCTGTAACACGTTGTGTTAATAGTTTGTTTCTTATGTCACCACTACACATTAAAGTGCAGTTTTTCTAAAGGTTATGCTGTTTGTATTGGCTTTACTCTAGTTGACTTGCCAGGAAGGGAATGACCCTAAAGTGGGGGGAGCAGCACTTTCTCACCTGCAACATGCACTGCATCTATATGAACTACCTGTGCTCGAGCTGCCAGCCCTATTTCTATAACCAGGCTTGCCCTCTGGTGTTCAATAGTCCATTCAGGGTGCCTCCTAGTTGCATTTGATACCAGTTGGTCAATTCAGCTGCTCTGGATCTGTCCCTGTTGGGAAAATTCGCTCCCAGTAGGCATCCTCCAGAAAATTTTCAGTTCTGCAGCAAGAGAGATGGACAAGAATTTTCTATTTTTTTTAATCAAAGAGTTTAATGTAAAATGCTCTGCTTGCTCAGTTGTATGAGTAACGTTTTCAGGCAGAGGAGTGCTTCCCCTGGCAGCCAGGGAGCTGTTCTTCTTACCTGTCCTCTGTTGGAGAGAACAAGTTGCAGAGAACAAGGTGCCCTGGGAGCAGAGAGACCCAGTTTCAAAACCCCAGGTTACACTAGCACAGTAACAACTACCACAGAAGAGATTACTATCAAAAGAACAAAGCAAGATGTTTATTTATCCTGTTCCATACCGTTGGCAGCTTTTAAGCGTACAAAGCTGGCCATTTCCCCTCAATCCCCCTGGGGGGGGGATTGTGAAAATATTTCTAAAATTCACCCCAGTTAAGAAGAATATGGGGGCAGCAGAAGAATTGACACTACTTTGATAGATACAAAAGTCACAACTTCAGGGTGTGCAAGTGAATAGCTCTTCTGCAAACAGCTGTGCCAAGCTTCCTATCTTAGTTTTGGAGGCTGAACTCGGGAGGAAACCTGTGCAAGCCTCTGGAAACTGCCTGCTGTGGAACACGTGGGGCCTCGGTGAGTACAAATTGCTCCCCTTAGACTGCAGCAGCCACCTGATTAATTACCTTTTGTGCAGGAGTTTAGGTAGACCCAGCATTTCGACGTGTTGGTGGTTTAATAATGCATAAATGGAAACACATTGCTCTAGCTGGGAGGTTGAGGCCACTTTACTCCTCGAGAAAAATCTTGAAATATCTTCCTTAAATTCAGCGTGACAAGCTGACTGTTCCTTGGGCAAATGCTTTGCTTGGTGGTGGGGATTGACCACCCCTTGCTGCCCGTGGAAGGGTTGCCCGAGGTTTTAAGGCTCCGAGTCGATTTGCTCGCCGGAGGGGCTGTGATCCAGGTGGTGCTGTCCAGTTAGAGGAGGTGGTTTTAACCTCACAGTCTACAATTTCAACTGCTGTTTTGCTAAACTGAGACTTGCCTTAGTTGTTCTTTATCTCAAACAGCTACTGTGTTTTGTTCAAACTTAACGGGTTTTAGAGCTGTTGCTTTGATTCTGAAGAAAACGGATTTTACCTGCATGCAGCTTTTACATTTGTCACTTTATGTATAAATATATTTTTAAAAAAAAACCTTAATTTTCAAGTAAAGTGGCCAAAACATGCTGCCAGTCTGCAGTGCTGTAGTCATGATACAAGGACAGTTGCTGCCCACGTCCTGTCCTCTTGCTATGATTCAGTGATGGAATAAGTGTCAAACAGAAAATTGACAGTTCTAAAATAAATGTGAATTCCTGAGTCTTGCATCTTGCCACATGTAGCATTTTTTTTTTCATGGTCCCACTGGCCAAAGTGCCACATCTTGACAAAAGTGGAAGGCCTGTCAAAGTATGCTCTGGACCTACAAACACATCTGCAAGCTGCTGCTGCTGTGGTCCAGTCCCATCCAAAGGATATAAGGCAGGTGTGAAAAGGAAAACTGAGATGATTTTATTTTTCATATGTATTTGTTAAAATATATTATTTACACATAATATATTGTATGGATATTATACATGTATAAATGTTTGTGTAAATATACATTATGTATAAATATCTTTTTAACCCTAGAAAAAACCAGCTTGTCACCAGCAAAGATTGCCCTGCCAAAGTGTTGTCTGACAGCGGTGCCATCGGTGCTAGAAGGTCTCCCTGTAACAGCAGCAAGTCCAAACGCTGGGCCAGCAGCTTCCCACAAAACTGGACGCTGAGCACTGCCTGCCAGCAGAGGCTGCTGGAGAAGTCACACCAGGCTTGGACACGTCTTGCTTTGTCTGCTGCGGAATCGGCGTCCGATACCGCGCACACGAAACGCAGCCTGCTGAGATTTCTGCCTTTTGAACAGTGCTCGGCCAACACCAGACCGCGGTGAGAAACGTTCTCTCGCTGTTCCCAGGAGAGAGGTGCCGCTTAAAATGTCCCAATTCCTTCCGTAAAGGAGGATTAGGGGAGCTAGTACTTTGTCAGCAGAAAAGGGGTTTGAACTGGTAGCAACGCGCTACACTGGAAAACCAAGCAGCGAGGAGTGCAGTGCTAATCCTTACTCCTGACAAGGCAGTGGAAAATCCGGCGTGAGTTGCTGGAGCTGTGTTTAACTGAAAGCCGGATGTTTGACTTTTTAGCTATAGAGCAGAAGATTGGAATTCCCCCTTTAGCCAGCACTATCCACTCAGAGCTATTATCACGGGTTCCAGTTTTGTTTTCTTTTAAGCCGGACAGCGGTGTTTTAAAGCTGCTCTGTTTTCTGTATCAAAATGAACGGGGCAGTCAAGTCTGGTTTTCAGCTTTGGCCGGAGCGTTACGCTGATAAATCACCCGCAAGTCCTTTTGGCAGGGTTTTAACACCACACCTGAATGGGCCAAGTATCTGCAGGGCTTTTTTTTTAACTTGACATTTTTCCATTGTCCCGCGCAGCGGGGCTGACGGGTCGATAGCGGTCGCGCTCGGAAAGCGCCGACGCGAGCAGGTCTGCCCTGCCTTCTGCTAGCGAAGGTGTGCAACCCAATACCGTGCTTGCAGCACATCTGGGATCGTTTGGCTCGCCTTGTTCCGTGGGTGAACTTTGCACGCGAAAAGTTGAGGCCGGGGAGCGGCGCGTGCCAAACGTGCACGGCGGTGCTTTCAGCCTAACCGATACGCAAGTGGCGGCTCTAATTACTCAAATTGTTATTGCACTGAGGGCTTAGCCCCTGGATACATCCCCTGTGTACAAGAAGCAATACGTGGTTTTTATTTTATTTTTTTTCCTGCAGTAGATGAAGCAGCTTTGTTTTCAGGAGACAATTCGATCCGTAGGGTCGCCTTTCCCAAGGCGGGGTCTCAGTTTTACCCAAGATTTTTTGGGTTGGACTGGTTTCAGGAATAGTAGGTAGAGATGTGACTCTTTTACCATCTGCCCCTTTCTGTGATTTCATCTCCTGGAGGAACTCTCCTTCACCCTCCAGTAAAGCTTAGTTTACCGTGAGGCCCGCGGGCGTGGACACCACAGCTGGCTGTGTGAAACAGCTGTGCTACCCTCGAGCTCTGGTGCGACCCGCAGCCTCCCGTTAAAGCTAATTACAGTAGCCTTCCGCTAATTGAGATGCGTGCACAATTCAGAATTGGATATCATGTGGTTTCCCTAATAACTGTTCAAGGAAATGAAATGAGCGTGTAGCAAGGACAAGCTGAGGAAGAGCCAGCTGGCACCACAAATTCCTTAAAACTCGTGTCCTAGGACAAAACAGTTCACACACCAAAACCAGCTCACCTCCTGGGAATAGAGGACATTTAATGAATACATTTAAAGGTGACTAACTAATGTAACCAGACTGAGAGGTACAGAGTAAAATTACAAATGGATACTTTTTTTTTTTAATAGTTCTTTTAAGTCTTTTGTCAGTAAGAGTGAAACGGTCGTGTCATTTTCATAAACGTGAAAGATTTCCAAGCGTGACACATTTTTCATTAGAAACTCCATTATGGACCTTTTACCATTCAGATACTAAGTAAGAGTACCCTCAAATCTCTCTTGGGTGTGTGGGCACGTGCAGCCCCAGGGTGAAATAACAGGGAATATTGTCAGGAGGTGGGGAAACCCACTGTGGGAAGAGCCTCCAGTTACAGTGAGGGCATGGAGCGATGCATTTTTCCAGTACAGAGACAATAAACCAAGATATACTCAGTGTCACCATGGGGAAAAATAAGTCATCTTGACTGCATTTTTGAGGCTTGCATCTTACTCATAAAACCATCTCTCCTTCTCAGCCAAAGCCTTAGATTCTGAATGTTTGGGGGTTTTTTTAACTTACTCTGTAGTTCAATTCACTCTTAAAATGTTGACTAATTGCCATTACTAAATGGTTTGAGACTAAGTCTGTTGGTCTCTTGGGGATTTTTATTGCACCAAGGGTTATGCAGGTACTGTGCAGCAGAGATTGGGAAGCCATGCAGAGAGGCAGGGACAGCAATTGCAAATCATGAACGTTTCCTATGATGATGAAAGCTGTCGAGGGAGGCTCTAGGGAGCTCTTCACCAGTACGTCAGAGCTTGAGCAGCAGGCAATAGGTAGGCTTGAAAACTGCTGTGGGTTTTGAATCAGTTTATTTTTCTTATCTGTGGTCTGAAAGCAATGTGAGAATTAGATCCAGAGACACTAAAGCCACCAATGTTTCTTGGGCTGCCCTATTCTTCTGAAACCTTACACCTGGTTTGTGAGTTTAAAGGAGCCTTCAGATTGCTAAGGGCTGGAGAAGCAAATCTTTATTCCTGGCCAGGTTTTTGACACCCTCACGGATGCTGAGTAACACTTTCCCTGAAATGGCCTCCTCCAGGGAGGAGCCAGGGCTGCCCAAGGCTGATGTGGAGCTCTGGGAGGCACGGGATTAACAGGTTTTGCAGAAGAGCACACAAAGCTTTTTCAACATTATCCCATATTCCTCTGCTGTGAAAATTGACACTCAAATCTAACCTCTAGATTCATTCATCAGTCCTAAAGATGAAGATCTGGATGAATAAAGGAGTGGGGGGGTTCAAGTATCTTGCCATCCTTAGCTGATGAAAGAGCTTTCTTCATCCCATCCCAGCCCCTGTGAGGACCTGTAGTAACAAGAGAGGTGTCCTCTCAGGGGTATCTCTCCTCTGCGAAAAACTCCATCGGGGGCTTTCCATCAACTGAAACCTGCACTACACTGAACAGCATCTGATCATGGGCTGAAGAGTGAAAATGTGGATAAAATGTGTAAGTTATTACAACAAACCGTACACTTACACTGCTGTTACTCCAGCTCCACCATAGTCATTAACACTGGCTGTGATCCTTTCATCAGAGGTTTCCAAGACACATGAAAAGGCAAAAAAAGCGGTGGGAAGGCCAGATGTTTCATCAGGTGGAGGCCAAAGAAAGGTGAAGTAACTTGCATACATTGTCTAAGCAAATTACCTGCAGAACAGAGATGAGTGCTGTGATGTTCTGAGCAGGAGCATGAAGGCAACAGATCACTGCATCCCATCACCTCATCTGCTTCTCCTGGGGCCCTCAGCTCACCCTCACAAGACCATGTGAAATGCTCATATACAGCTTAAAAACCCTGAGGCCACAGTCAATCAGGTGCTTCAGAAAAACTGGGGGGCTGAAGTAGTCAAGAAGATCCTTGAAGGAGGATGAGAGCTGTGGCAGGAGCTGGGAGGGGAGCAGGAGACGGCGGAGACAGCGGGAAGCACTGGCTGACGCTGCTGAAGTGTCATCTTAATTATCCCTGGCAAAAGAACAGTGATTAACATCAATGACTGTGGACAACCTTTATGTAATTACTCATTAACATTTCTAAAATTGCACCTAGCTGCTACAGCAATACATGCTTTATAGATTCATCATATTGAAGTCCAGGAAGAATCATTAGACCGTCTGTGCAGACCTCTGCACGTTGCCAGCCACGATTACACTGCAGAAATGAGCACCAGAGGAGGCTCCCTGGCTTCTGCTTGGCGTCCACGTACTTTCCAGAAAGGGCATCCAGGGATACCAAGCGATGGACAATCCGCCCCAGCTCTTGAGGTGGTGTTCTAAATTGGGATCACTCCCTGACCCTACCCCCAGGTTAAAAACCACGCTGACTGCCTTCCATTGGCATTTGTGGAAATGGTACCCTCAGCCCAGCAGGGCTGGATGGGGACAGGGATGCTCTGTCCCTGTCTCCTCTCTGTGGGGAGAGGGGAGACAGCTGAATTAGAGGTTTCTGCAGCGTCCATCCATGCTCCCTCTTCAGACACGAGTCCAACCTGCCAAAGGCTGCCCTCGGCCAAGAACGTTAACAGAAGTCCTGTGAATAATAATTTCAAATAATGGATTAATTAGAGGAAATTGTGATCTGCTTGCAAATGTCCTGCAAGCAGTAAAATGGAGCTAAGGCTTCCAGCTACACAATTCATTGCAAGCCACTTGCTCTGCCGGGTTTTACGAGAAGAAAAAGACATTGTTCTCATCTACTGATTTTAGAGACCAGTCCCCGTTAGGTTTAACACAGCAAAACCTGTTTCTTTTCCAAAAGGAAGCAGAATGCCAAATTTTGATGGTAGCTTGTGATCAGAGAAATACCACTAGATGACCGCTATGACCTCCTTCACCTTGCAGGTGATTCCATTGCCATGCAGACACTTCTATTCCCACATAGGGAGAGCCCCAAGACTTCAGTAAAATTAAAGGTCTTCTGTCCTCAGAGTAGGAAGGACAAGACAATAAATACATCCCTGGGTCTCTGCCCTTGCAGTGGACTCTTTGGAGGAGATATTGCACAACCCCTCACTCCTTAAGGTGAGAAATGTAAATGTCTCAGAAAAAGACAAAACCACCTCATCTAATCTGGGACAACCCCAACCCACATAGCTGTGATCCTGAGTGCATGAAAAACAAAATATCAGTATCACCATCACTAACTCGAACTCTCAGAGTAGCGTGATGTTGGTATTTAACTCTGGTCTGACCTGAACCAGCACTGGGGGGGCAGAAGGACTGCAGTTTGGTCACTACACACAACACCCGAGGGAGACTAAGGTCCCCTGGGAGCTTCATCCCTTCCACTCTTTGTCCTGTGTTGCTGTTCATGGGATTCAAACAGCCCATCAAGCGGCACCCTGAATGTCACAGGAATGATGTATGACTCATGACTTAAAAAAATGTTTCTACTTTCACAGCTGGAGCACTATGTGGTTATCCAGCACTCACAGCATGGAAGAGGAAAGCTAGGAAAGAGTAAAGAGGAGCTACACTGAGATTCACCACCCTGGAGAATCTCTGGTGCTTGAGATGGCACCTGGAAAACCAACTCTTAGTATAGCTCCCCAGCAGGGAAATCAGAGCTGGGAACAGAAATCGAAGCCAAGAAGGATTCATGAGACTGAAGCCATCGCTTGCAATCCCCTGGGCAGCGGCAGGCACCCAACTCTCCCACTCAGTGCCCTGCTGCTGCCAGCCCAACAGGTGTAAAGAGAAGGGATGTACGAGGAGGAGGAAGGGTGGTAGGACAGGATCTTACTAAGACCTAGACAAAAAGCTGACACTAATGCCGTAGTTTTGGATGAGCCTAACACTTTGGACTTCAGAAATAATCAATAGTCTTTCTGACAGTGAAGTATTTCATTCCCAGCAGTTTCACAGAGAGTTTGAGGGGGATTATATATTTATGGTTCCCCATTTGAAAGCCTTTTAGCAGGTTTACCTCAAACATATGGATCCTATTTTGGTTCTTTTGTTTTAGCACTTAATGCTTATGAAATTGCCAGTTAATGACATCCATGCCTAAACCGTGGTGCTTTTTCAAGTAAAATGTCTACCAAAGGTCCATGTTCATACTTACCACTTCTCAAGTGCAACAAATGAAAGTTTTAAGAGGCTTGTTACCTACTGCGTCTGGGGGAGGGAACCGATCAAATACTGAAATTACTAACAGGGGGGCAGATTAAATCCTTGCTAGCCCAGCCGGTGCTGGGTTTTAAGTCAAAGCAACTCAAACAGCACCAGCTGGGCATCCCCAAGGCTGGATGTGGGGGCATCCTGGGCAGCAGTGCAGGGAGATCCCACACAGTGCAGGGAAGTTGTGAAGGGGACCCTGAGGTAAGGGGTAGTGAGGTCGGGTGCATGAGGATGAGGCTGGGCGTGGGGGCACCCTGCTGCTGGGAGAGGGGGGGACCCCAGGGCAATGCTCAGCTGAAAAGTGCGTTCCCTCCGCCCCCAGCCTCTGGCTGACCCGGGGCCACGGCAGATAACAGGGCCACTTCGATGCTGCCCGGCTGGGCAAACCCCCGAGCACCCCCAGCCTGCCCGGGGCCGGGCCGGGGCGCTCCGGGACCGGGCGCGGAGCCTCCGCGGGGCGCGGAGCGTGGAGCGCGCGTTACTGGGCTGGGTTAACAGCCCTGAGCCTTTGATTGCCCTGCACGTGGGGACGAGGCTCCTCACTTCAAAAGAGCGTGGGAAATCCTGATTAAAAGGCTTTTCTCCCCCGTTGGGATCGACACCTTCTTTGAAGCCCTTCCAAGCGACAATGCAAACGCACCCACCGCCGAAGGACCGTTTCTATATTTTAAGTGACTTTAATTTCTCCCCCCCACATCCCCCCCCTGCTCTCTTCCCCCCTCCTCTCCTTTCAGTTTTGGAAACACCTGGTAAGTTGTAAAATGATTTACGAAGTGAAAGTGTTAAATGAGGCCACCAGCTGTAAGACTGACAGAGCTTTATGAGTTTTATTAGGTGCCCTATTATGGAAAATAAACTTTAATCCATCCATAAAAACAGAATCTGAAAAACATATTTGCCCTTGTAGTCTGGAACACTGAAGGTATTCTTGCGAGACGCTGGGCTTTAAAGAGATTAATTTTATTGAGACAGACACAATACACCGGTAGGGCTTTGATACAGAGTCCGCAAATAGTTGCCTCTACACCCAAGACTATTTTTCATAGGGCTGCGACGCGTTTGGACACACACCTCTTGGGCATACAGTAAATTTCTGGCCCGGTGGCACACGTCTGCCAGTTTAATTAGTGGGTATTTAATTGGAAATTAATAACTGAGAGAGGATTTTTTTTTTTTTGGGGGGGGGTGGTCTCAGGTAGCTCTTCATTTTTATTATTATTATTTTATTTATTGCTTTGTTTGGGGTTTTTTTTTAGGATAACGATGTGTCCTCCAGAGTGATGTCTTTCAGATTTTTAGGGTGGAAGCAGGAGGTGAATCCTTCTGGAAGTAGCTCGGAGGTGCCGCCGGGTTTAGGGTGGAGGAGCAGCCGCTGCCCTGCGCGGCCCTGCGCGGCCGTTCACCCACGAAGGTGCAGCCGCAGCCAGCCGCCTGAAACCCTGCCGAGCCATCAATGCCTTTATTTTCCTAACGCCTTAAATCCTCTACTACCTGCGGCTGACAGGAAACCGTTTACGGATTTAAATCAGACTTCCAGGCGCGATTGACTCCGTGCAAGGGGAGAGGTATAGAGCAAGCGCAAACCAAGCGTGTCCCGATCACGTTCTTTGACACACAGGATCCCTCCAGATTTATGGTTTACCTCGTGAACGCGTGTGGTGTAAGGCGTGTCCCCCCGTCGTGCTGGGTGTGCCGGGCCGATAAACTAATAACTAACCACATTGTCCCTAAATGCCACCCCCGGTGACGGACAGCCCTTTTCCTTCGTGTAATCTCATGCCATAGTCTCATGCATCGGACAGCCTCGGTTTCCGGGGGGCGGGTTGTTATAGGAGCCGTTTAGAGGGGACACAGCGCTCCCAGGTGAAAGGTTAACGCGGGTTTGTAAAAAAATAGTAAAAAAAAAAAAAAAAAAGGCATACGGGAGGGGGAACACCTCGTATATCGGAGCCCTTCACCCTCCAGGGCTCTAAGGGGGAGCGGCGGCATCTGGGCTATGGAGACCCCCAGGCTCCCTGGGTTCCTCCGCCCCCCTGCACGGCCCTACGCGGGGACGGAAACCACGACGTAATTCATTAGAGGGGATGAATTGCCAGCCGTGGCCCCGAACTGGTGAGGATGAGCCAGTGATTATATTTAAATTCGCTATAATTGATTTGGGGAAGAGCTGCGCTGACAAGGATGAATTGATCGGCAAATTTATTGGCGAGATAAATCCGGCAGTTAGCGAACAGCCGGCGCTTGGCTGGTGGGCAGGACCCGGGGAGGGTGAGGGGGAACCGACCCCCTTCCTCCCCTGTACCGAGAGGCTCCTCTTGAAAAGAGCCACGCCAATGTCGGCTGTTGCATGAAGGCTACAGCACCGGATAAAATTCGGGTTAGAAAAACAGTTCCTCACTCCTTTCCAGACCCTTCAGCACAGCCCGGAGCCCAGCATCCCCACCTCCCTGCAGAGAGTGCTCATACGTCTCATGTACAAAATGCCGTTTATTTTCCACCCCGTCGCGCAGGGGGAGGGTCTGGGGAATAATTTAGCATGCATAAGTAGAGGTATTTTTTTTTTTTATAAATACGATATACAAAAATAAAGACAGTATTGAGATTTCCAGCAGTTTTAACGTTCGTGACATAAACAGTTCTCCCGATATATGGTAAGGACAAAACATTTCCAATATTCAGCGAAAGGAACGCACTTTCAGGGGAGCAGGGATGGGAGGGGAGGGGGGAAGGGGCTCAAGTTTTATCTGATTTTCAGTCAATAATAACACTGTATCCACTGTAAATCCTCTTCTTTCCCGGCCGGCACGCGGAGGATCCTCGTCTCCGTTGCCCTCCAAGCAGGGAGAAATCAGAACGATGGGGGAGCGGGGCCGGTGCCGACACAGAGCGTTCGGGCTCTTCCACGACGGGACGGGCGGAGCCACGGCTGGAGGGAGCGGGACGTGCGGGGGGAAGGGGTCTCACTGGGGCTGCGCCGGGGCTCCGTGCCGGCCTCGGGGCTGCGTGTCCTCCTCGTCCGCTTCGGAGCAGTCGGAGGAGTGGTAAGGGCAACACCGCCCGGCCGCCGCCGCCACCGCCTCCTCTTCCTCCTCCTCCTCCTCTTCCTCATCCTCGGGCTCGCTGTCGGGCAGCTCCCGCATCCTCCTTCCGCCACTCTTCTCCGGGGCGGGTAGCAGCAGGTCCTCATCCCCCTTGTCCTCCCCGCTACCCCCCTTCTGCTTCTCGGCCTCCTGTGCCGCCTGCTCCTTCGCCTTCTTGCTGCGCTTCCACTTCATGCGCCGGTTCTGGAACCAGATCTTCACCTGGAAAGAGACACACGCACCACTTCAGCCACCGCTTTCCCCCTCGCCCCGCCGGCAGCCCCCCCCCCCCCTCCGCCCCGCGGGGCCAGAGGACCCACCCCCCCCCCGGGGAGCCTCCGCGCCGTCGCCACCTCCCAGCGCTCTGGC
>WTSP01026122.1:0-17545 GCA_025331215.1 Actenoides lindsayi
GTGCGCGCCCGCCCTGGCGGAGCTCAGCCCCGGCGCCTGGCACCGCGGGGCAGGATCGGTCCCTTGGCGTTGGAGGGTGCCTTAGGAGGCTGATGGGGAGGTGGAAGCGATGGATGGGTTTGGAGCGGGTTTGGGGCATCCCTGTGACAAAAGCTGCTGCGGATGGGTCGGGTCCGTGTTCCTGGGGCAGGCAGGAAGGCTTTGGGGAAGCAAACTGAGGAGCCTGGGAATAGGGCTGCGACGGAGGACGCTGAGTGGGGACTCCAGCGAGTTGCTTCTCCCCACCCTGTGAGTCACATCCCACAGCAGTTCCCTGCCTGTGGGGAGGAGGCTGCGAGAGCCAGGCCGTGGGGCAGCCGGAGCCGTGGAGCAGTCGGGGCCGTGGGGCTGTGGGTGGCTGTGAAGCTTTGGGGGTGATGGCAGCATCCAGCTCTGCCCACCCCAGAGCAGGGAAAGGGCTGCGATGGGCCACACGGCTCACAGATGCTCCTCCCTTCAGCTGCATGAAGCTTCCATGGCAGAAAACGGGGCAAGTGGGGGATTTGAAAGCCCAGGGGCTTGGAGCTGGCACGGCCCAAGAGCTGGCTCATTGCCTTTGGGTGCAGAGGGCACGGTCCACACTGGAAGCTGCTGGATGGATTCTCAGGGTCCCTCCATGCCAGGGTGCTGCCCGTATCGGGGTCGATTGATGGCTCAGAGGGGATGAGAGGCGACGGCCGAGCTGGGAGTTGGTTCCCCACAAAAGACATCAGCTGGGAAGGGTCCAGGCTGCACCTCAGCCAAGATGTGATTGTGGCCGCCAGGTCCTGGGGCAGATCCAGCCCAAACTTGCTGCTGACAGCCAGGAATTGGGAGCCAAAAGCCTTCTGCACCAGAGGTGGTGAGCACCAGGGGGGCTGGGTTTGTGCCCCTTGACCTGCCAGCACTTCTCGGCACCCCAGGGGATGAGCTGATGCTGGTCAGAGGAAGAGGAGGAGGAGGAGAGTTGTGATGAAGGGCTCAAACAGGATCCTCTGAAATGCCTGCTCCCAGGCTCAGCTTTGCGGTGGCCGTGTGTGGTTCTCTTCACCTCGAGCGATGTCCGGCTGCCCCGAGCACCTCCCTGGCTCCGGGGGCTCTGAAACACCTTTTCCTGCCGTTCCCTGGGATGCCAGAGCTGTGGTTCGGAGCTGAGGGATCCTCCCCGTTCCCGCAGATGGCCACGTCCCCCGCCAAAAGGCTCTGGGACATCTCTGGAGGCTCCAGTGTTCACTCAGAGCATGTCTCCCAGCAGCTCCATGGCTTTCTCCATCCCCCCCCCAACATGTTTATTGATCTCTATCAGCAAACATGCATCACAGGAAAAAAACCTTCACAACCAAGCACATATTTCTAATTAGCTAGCAGTCAAATCTCCATGTTTTTAATTTGAACTTAGGTCATTAAAAGCACATTACTTTAAAAACCTGAAAACCACAGCCCCGGTCTAGTCTGGCCAGCACAGAGATGGAAAAGAGAGCGACTGTGGACGTGTTTAATAGAGAAAAACATCTTCTGCCTAGCAACCAGCAGGCTCTCCTGGCTGTCCAGGGCAAGGAATTCAGAGCTATAAATGTCAGCAAGCAAATTAAGCCACTGAGCCCAAGATACAAAGGCCCAGTCACAGGGCAATAAAAAAAAAAAAAATAAAGGAGAAATGCTTATAGAAGAAATATTCAAAAGAACCCAGATGCATCTATTAGCTTGCTTCCCTCTGTATCTTTAAATAAAGTTACAGATCGCTCCCAGTGAGATAGGTTCAGTGCTTGCACTTATTTATAAGCTGATTTCTTGCCCATTTTATATCCAGGATGAGAGAGGGGACACTGAAAGCAATTTACCATTTTGATGTTATTGAAAAAGGGACTCAATGTGGTACTAAAGCATATGATGGTGCTGAATCCAAGGTCAGAGAGGGAACAGGTTGTCTGAGGATGATGGTTATCAAAACACAGCACTGCCAGCAAGAGGGCTTTTTTTTTCTTTTTATCCTTTCTTTTTATTAGAATGAGGTCAACATTTTATGAATTCTGACAAAATCTCTTTGCTACTCTAACTAGTAAAAGTTTTTCAAATAGTTACATTTTTCTTCATATACTGGGCAATTTATTGTGAGGTGTGAACTGAGATTCAGAGCCTCCTCATCCTGGCAACCATAAATGTGTGGATTTCTGGCCTTAGAGAAGTTTCCAGCCACATGAGGCGGCCAAAGAAGGTTAAAGGAAGGACTGTCACATCCACCTTGCAGATGCACCTCAGTGTGGGGAGACTGAGAGTTGCTTTGTGTTCACACAGGGGATCTGCACCAGAGGAGGAGATGTTTCCCACCACTACTTCAGTACTGAAGCTCAGAAAGTTGACCTTGTTGCCTTTAGGTTCCTATGGCCATAGGAACAATAGCACAGAGGAGCTCATTTTCCCTTAGCACATAGCTAGGTCCCAGCAGTGGTGAATCTGGGAAGGTCCTTATCAAACAGTTCAGCTTCATTTTAAGTGGATGCAAGAGATAGTGAAACACGGAAATACCTGAGGGTCAACTGCAGCCATCTCTCACCTCCATGCAATTGGCCAAGCTTAAAGAGAGATGACACTGAATGGGCTCTTCTTCAGTAGGCTGACAGAGAATAAAGGTGGTTGAAGCAAGTGTTAGCTCTTCATTTCACACTGTGCTGTGCCATTAGAGGACTGCTGTAAAACGGGAGGTTAGATGGATGGTGTTTCATTGACAGGTACCCAAGCAGAGCTATTGCTAAACCTAGTAGTGGACTTTGAAGAGAAAGAAAGGATGAGCAGGACTGCAGACAAACCAGGAACCTAAAAGGGTCAATCAAACCAAACCAAACACCCCTTCACCTCCCATCAAAGGCTCCCTGGATGGATGGTACAGAAGCTGCGATGCGACAGCTGTTGGGACTGCCAAAGGTGCTACCCCCAACATCCATTATTTAATTCAGATGGCATCTCCAGGACAGGACTGCAATGTCAGCAAGCGCTTCCTGCTGCACGTAAACAGGATTCAGATAGCACAGATACCTCCAGGTGTGCTGGTATGTGCTTTCCTTTCAGTGTGTGGAAGCTAAAACCTTTGGTGAACGCAGACTATGGGGACCAGTGAGACAACAGGCTACAAGTTTTGCTGGTGCAGCTGCCCCGGGATGGAGGAAGTTGGTCCTTGCTGCCCTTGGAAAAAGGGACAGCACACAGAGAGCCCAGGGGCTGTGGCAGATCTGCTCCACACACAGGCAGCTCCTGCTTTCAGCCAAACCTTGGGAAAAAAGCCAACCAAACTCAAATAAATATTCCTATATTGCAGGGAGCAGCAGCCACTCGTCTCTTCTGCCAGGGGCTGGCTGCACAGCGGGTGATAAATGCAGGGATTTCACAGGGCTGTCCAGCACCCCAGTAGCTGAGACACTTGTCTTCATGCAGGAGGGCCCACGGCCAAACTCCTCCTGCTAATTCATCTCAATATCAGCCAGGAAAAGAGCTTTCTGTGCACCGTCCTCCTGTGTTATTTGCTGAATAAAATTCTTCCTCATTAACAGGCCAAAACCCAAGAAACGGCCACTGGAACAAACAAGGTTCTGTGCAGATATAATCCCCACCTCACCCCAGGGAATTAAAGCAAAGAATTAGGCTGTAACCATTCCCTTCCAGCACGATGAAGGCTTAAGCAGGTTACAGCTTTGCACTGCAGACGTCTTCTGGGGAGAGGAAATAATGACTTCTTTACCAGCCTGACTCACTTGCTACTTTCAGGGAAACAAGCCTGAGGATTATTTTTTGACAAAACAGTTAAGAACGATTATTGCATATCAGTGTGTTTGAAGTGTTAACCTCAAGGACTGCTGAGAGTGCCAGGACTTCCCCAGGCTGTTCTTTTCCCTTCGGTGCTGTTGGTGATACCCAGGAGAAGGGGCCTGGCTAACATGAGATGCCAGCTAACAGGGCAATCTTCTTGCTGCTGCTGCAGCAAAAATCCATGCAGGTGCCCGAGACAGAAAGGTCCTCATTTTCCACACAGAAAAGCCTGCCCCTCTGAGACTTACGTCAAGTTTGTTAAGCACCGCAAGAACAAAAGTTACCTGGAGATGAAAAAAAGTCTCTTGCTACCTAAACCACACACCAAAGGTGAAGATTTCCCCTGCAGTTCTTGAGCTGAGCCTGGCACTTGGCTAGTCAGGTCAGGAAGCAGCTGATGCACTCGAGGCACACGTGATTGGTGCTGTTTACAAGAAGGTGAGATGCTGCAGTTCTTCAAGGTTTTCGCCCTGTTCAAGCCCATGGGCTGATTACACACTATACAGAGGCCAAGTGAGATTTCTCCTCCTGAGACATCTCCAGACAGACTGAGGGGAAGCAGGGAGTGAAGCAGAGCCCTTTCACTGTTACAAGGCATCACAGACAGTAGATCCTGAATCCCTCCAGACCGGAAAAACTTAACAGCACGTGGAAATGAGGAACAGGGATGGAGCAGGAATGGAGACTGCAGTGAGGGCTAACTCCAAGAGGAACCTTTGGATGTGGTGGTGACAATTCAGAAAGAAGAGCATGGGCTGGACACAAACCTAAAGGGCATGGGGCTCGTGTTAGGAGAGTTAGCGGGATGCAGAGCATCAAAGTCTTGTCAGCAGATCACCACTTACTGGCAAAAAGCAAATCCATGCTGGGTTTTGCACTCGGCTTTCACACCATGCTGTAGCAGAGGATGGCTTTAGCATGCTTCTTCCTTGCCCTGCGTTACCTGGAAGGTCACCTTTTCTCCTGCAAAGCCCTATTTTAAGACCCCAACTGCATGCAGTGTATTTGGAAAAAAAGGGATGTTCTGTGCTGCCAAAGCCACATCCCCACGGAAGCTCCACGAGCTCTGAAACTATCAGCAGTAAATTTGTGTGTATGAGAGCCAAGGTAACAAAGTCAAAAGGGTTCAGGCAGAGGGGACTGCTGCTTTGAAGTGCAGCAGCACTGTCTGGTTCACAGAGATAACCTGGGGCACCAGTGGGACAAGCAGCTCCTCAGGGACACCGGTCTTGCTCCAAGCACCACCAGTGGCACACACAGTGCAACACAATCCCCTGCTGCTGCTGAGCAAATCCACAGCTTGAACTTACCTTTGGTTCAAGCTGGAATAATTTCCAGAGAGAGAAGTAGCAGCATGGCCAGAGGCTGGACGGGGGCGGTTGCAATCCAAACTTGCCACCTGTGATTGAACTGAGGAATCTGCCTCGTTGCAAGCGGGCAGAGAAATGAGTGCCAGGGAGATCCCAGACACAGAGGTGACCCTGGGGATGAGCACACCCCTAGCAGGGCAGATCTGCGGGGACAGCACGGTTCAGCCACACAGTCTGCCTCCTGAGCAGGGGAGTCTTCAGGTTTCTTGCTCTGTCATGTGCTGTAGCCCTTGGACACAACCCCCTCCTCCTCCTCTGGTGACTTCTCTCTTAAAATGAAGCTTTGAGAGGGAGGCTTTGCATCCTACTACCATGACAAAACCAAATTTGAACCAATTTCCCCCAGCTGCCACTGATAATAAAGCAGCTGATGGTACTGACAGCAGTAACAACATCTTTGTCCCTGAACAACTGCACCAGGGAACATGCTGGCAGCAGAATCCTGTGTGATACACTTCCAATCAAACCCCACAACTCCCACAATACAAAGAAGCAATAGCTGTAAAGATCCATTCACCTATTCTCAACCTAGTGATGAGTTTATGAAAATGTTTAGTCACCACTGTAGGGTTCTAAAATGCAATAATTTGTTCTATGTTTATGAGTAGTCCTCAAACAGAAAGGGGAATAATTCAGCAATGCTACTGGTTATAAAATTTTGAGTCTGTACTAAATAAAGATGGCATAGTTTCCAATTTTCTCCTTAGGGTTTGGCTATTACAAGCCCATTGAATATTACAGGGTCACAAGTAGCTGCTCAACAGTTAATTCCTATTCAGGAATGAAATAATCTTTTGTCATAGCTTAATGAATTTTCTCCAAACCGGTAAAATACGTAGGCTTTTTTAATTCCAACCACATAAAGCAGTGACTGAACAAAAATAATAATAGCTGCACAACACTTCCCCATTCCACCACCTCAACAACACTGCTACAAACAAAACCTCCCCACAGGATAAATGTTATTACAAACTATTTCCATCCCCAAAGCCAAACCATTCTCTCCATCTGCACTTGCCCAGCACCAAGAGTCTGCAGCTCCCAAGCACATGCCAACCACCTTCTCTGACACACAGATGACTGCCCCTTGGACACCTCTGGCCACCTTGGGCAGAGGAGGCACATCTGGCTGGGAGAGAGCTGGATGTAAGAAAAGGGGATAACTCGCAGCGTTCTGCGGTGAACCACAGGAGCTGATTTGCAGCCCCACAGCACTGCGATGGTTCTGGGGACGACATGAACTACTCATCTTCAAGTGTTCCTTTTCAGGAGAATGGTCAGACGAATGAGCTGGAGACACAAGATGTGGTGTGCTTGTGAAGGTTTGGGGACAGAGGGCAGCTCAGTTTAGCACAGTGATAAGCAGAGATGGTTTTGCTTTTTCAAATAAGCTCAAGCTGCTCTTTAAGACCTGCGTGTGCTCTTCTCCCAGCATTAGAATATACTCCTATTCCACGTGTGAAAGGCCCCGTAGAGCACAGCAGCAGAGACAGTGTGCTTAAGGGATCAAAGCACCTTTCAGAGCTGTGCTACTAACACTGACAAACAGACCTGTTTTACAAATGCTTTGGTTTATAACATCAGCGAGAGACGACAGGTTTTCCTCCTCCACCTCCAGCTGGGTGCGGAAACGGCCGACACTCACCTAGGAAGCCCTCTTCATCCACGATGATGGTGTAGTCCTCTGGGGTCTCCGTGAGGCTGAAGAACTTGCACCTGGCAAAGGCAAACAGCAGAAGGTCATGAGCCGCTGGACTGAGCAGAAACTGGTTTTCCACCTCAAACGGAGGTCGTTTCCCACCAAAGCCGTGCTGGAGGAAAGAGTCACAGCCTGGTGTTTACGGAGAGGCCCGAGGCATTAACAGACCCGGATTTTATTCCTGGCTCAGCCACTCACACTGCGTGACCCACATTCCCTGCTGCGGGCCTATGCACCACGGAGATGGTAAAACACTTATTATTTTTATGACTTGGTTCTTAGTTACTTTTCTTAATTACCACAGCCCTTAAGGCTTCCTTCCCGTCGCAGCCCAGGACCTGCTGTATTGCACCAACACGGGGCAAAGGGCTTTGCTGACCGGCTGATCAGTCCAACGCCCTCCAAAAGCCTTCCCATAGTTCACACACATGCCCACCCTCACTATTTGACCACTGAAGTTTCTTTCCTTGTCAAGGTTTGACACCTAATGTCTCAACCAAGCCCCAGCATCTCTTCCTGCTGCTACAGAGGCTTTTCCCACCAGCAGACAGCATCCCAAATCTCTTTGTTGGTCCTTGCCCCTTCCCTCAGTAGAGGCTTCCCTTCTCTAGGAAGCTCCAGGAGAAGAGCCAAGTGGTAGCAGCCACTGAGCACAGGAGCACAAGGTCGAGCTTCCCCCGCTCTCCATCTCCTCCTGCCTCTGTTCTGCTCTGTGCCCGCCTTTCGACACCGCAGGCTGGGTGCAGCACAGCACGGCCTCTCCAGCTCATCCAGCACCAAGCACAATGTCACCTCTAACACGAGATACAAAACAAATGTGACACCGGATTCTTCCACTGTAGACACACACCCAAAAAAAGCCTCAGCCTTAAGGTTTAACACGACATATAGTTGATTTTTATTTTTTTTTTACCAACGTAGGTACAGCAACATCTGCTAAAAAAACCCCAAAAATTTCTCCAGCTTCTATCCAGTTGGTCCCCAGCAACAGCAAGATGTTTTCACAACATTTTGTTTTGCAAGCTCCTGTTCACCTCCAGCATCAGCACGGTGCTGGAGGGCTCCCCGGCCCCGGCAGGACTCCCAGCCCCTCCAGGAGCACACCAGAGCACAGGGACTGTTTTTGCTGACAAGCCACAAGAGAAATTTTTCACTCTAGGAAGCTAAATTGGGTGCAACTGGTAAAGCCTGTGTCCATAAGGACCAAAGAGCAGGACTTCACAGTTATACTGTAATGCTATCAGATTTATCTGGGTCAATCTACAGCAAATATTTTAAATACCGGAAAAAAACAGATTATTCTTAAGGCCCCCGAATTTCACAGCATGTTCACAGTATCATTCCTGCATGAAGCACAGTTCAGCAGGACTCAGCAACTAGGAACTACCAGGGCTTCTCAGCACTGCTCAGCATCTCTGTCCCTAAGCCTTCAGAACTTTGGAAAGCCAGGAACCCCACACTGGTGGCTCAAGACATCAAAAAAAATAAAAGAAAGCATTCTCTTGATTAGAGAATCAGACTAAAAACTGGCTTAAGCAGTCTTGTCCCTGGCTAAGAATAGAGATTGCAGCTATCCACTCCAAAAACAACAGGGAGAAAAATGAGATGGCTGCTGCCCTCCCCCTCACCTCAGCAGAAAACCCAGAAGAAACACCAGGCAGCTCAGCTCGGGCAACCAACAGGATTTGGTGTAAATGGAAAGTATTCGATAACCTGCTTTTAAGGACTCATCCCGTTTCCCTGGGAGCATCCGTCACGACGATCAAGCCTGACACTTTCCCTCCTAGCGCAGACATATCACCACGAAATACAGAAGTGGCCCCACCACAACAGAAACCACAACTTAATTATTTTGTGTCATTGGTAATAGCCGCTGTGACAGCCCCATTTACTAACTCAACTCTTTCCAGGAATGGTGCCAAGAGACACAGAAAACAGGAGCAGCCCACTTGTTTTTTTTTTTTTAACTCTCATTTCTTAACTGCACAAGGATGCTACCTGTGAGAGGGGTAAAAAGGACTTCTGGGATGCTGCTCTGGGTGGGTCCTGGCGATATAAGGATTTATTCCTTAGTGGATGAATTCCCTGGAAAAGACACTGAAATAGAATTCTTTGCTACCGCTACCTGACCAAGCCACACGCATACTGACTAGGGAGTAGCTAGTGGTATTAGAGGAGAAAAAGAAGTAAATTTCTTTTAAAAATAAATAATAATAATAATAAAAAAAATCTTTCCTGATCTGTGATGGCATTTATGGAGGAATTTTGTTCCAGAACAGTAATACATGTCTGTGTGCACACACTGACCCCAGCAGAAGAAGTGTGATTGTGACAGATGCCATTTTCTTAGCAGACATCTAAAAGCGATGATATTTAAGAGATATGTGCAGAAGAAATCCCATAATTGCTGGCTCAGAACGCATGTCAGAACCTTACATCTTCATGTACCATCTCGAAGCCCAATCCCCACGTCACTGCAATTCTGTAAAAGGTCAGCAGCAGAGAGCCATCTGAATTGAAAAGCAAAGCCTCTTGGCTCTTGGAGCACACACCAGCTTTGCTGAAGCCAATGGTGGGTCCTTTTCCCAGGGACAATCTACAAACGGAAAATTAGAACTGCAAACATAGTTTGATAAAATACAGCACGGAAAATTTTCTCGCCGTCGCACGCTGCCCAAACTCAAGTCCTCGCCCTAAAACCTGTGCCTCTGCATATGTGAAGATCTACTTCCACTGTGAATGCACCTCCAAAGCTGTGTCTTGAATCGTCAGTGACAGGAAGAACTCAACGTCACACTGCTCTCCCGCACTATACTACGCGTGTCTCTTCCATTCAAGTTATTCCAATCACTTCTCCTTGCTCTTCCACAAGTTCCTGATAAGCTGAATGCCAACAGCATCTTCTATTATCACACCAAAGCCAAGAAAGGAAAAGAATTGCCCTTTAATCATTTTGAGCCACCAGGCAAACAGCATTTCTCTAAGTACGTGTGGAAAGCATACATGTACATAGACAGTATTTTTCATTTCCTAAGAGCCAAACCTCAGCTAGATTCTTCTGGATTCCTGCCTTCTTCATGTTTCAGCACATTTCCACTTCAGCACTGTTGCTGACTTCGACTGCCTGACAACATATGTCTTTTTCTGGCAAGGCAGCAAATGTAGACCAATCTATTATTAGATGAGATCTTTGAAACAGCAAAGCTCACACCGCGTGCGGAGCGATACCCCAGCTCGCGGGGAGCGGGAAGGCACGTGGAGGATGCGGCAACTGCATCAGTTGTTTTCAAACAGCACTTGAGTCTCCACAGGAGGAAGAAGGGGGCAGGAGAGGGTACTGCCTGGTCTCACTGGCAGGTCCACACCAGAACTGTCTCCTCGAGACAGGCGGTCCCCAGGCCTGCCTAGGTCGCAAGGGCAGTTCTACTGGAACGAAGGTGACCTTCCATCGGTTCTGGGGCACACAAAGCACGTGTCCGCAGGGACACATGCCCTTGGAAAGCTCAGCACGGTCTTTAAGGAAGCCACAGGTCCTATCTTCTCATTTGTAACATAACTACAAAACTAATTGTTGCCTCGGCAGGGTAAACTGTAGCAAAGCTGTTGGTTTGATGGGAAAGATGCTCCCCCGAAGCAGGCGGGCGGCTGGCCTCCCCCCAGCAGAAACCACGGCCAAACCCCGTTCAGAAGAACACAGAGCTTCCAAGGCATTCAAATGCTAAGTCTGGAGGTAACCCAAAAGTTTGCAAAGCAGCAGTTGAGCTGAATGGGAATTTAGAAGCAGAGCAGAAAGTTGATCCCAGTGCATATGAAAAACATAATTTGTTGGGTTTTATTCCAGGCTGTCTTCTCATTTTAGACGAGAAGGGATTTGTATGCTTCACTCTGTGCATTATCATGATAATATTTATTCTTAGTACAGAATGACAGTCTCATGCTAATAACCTAATGCTTGGTGATCTTAACTCCTTTGCAGTTTATAAATAATGACAAGAGGTGGATTCTAGTACGACATATTGTGAAATGTATTTAGGAAAGCAGTAAAGAACACTTGTGCTGTTAATGCGTTTTGACATATTTCTGTAACATGTTAAGTACTTTACACCATCTAATTACAAGACTATACAGTCAAATGACACTGAAATTTGTAAACAGTGAAATGGTTGGTGTTTTCTAAACAGCATATTTGTTTGTTAGCCAAAACACTTTGCCATCTTCTCGGTGAGACTGATCTAACGCAGCTTAGCTAAACTCCAAAGATTAAGAAAAAAAAGCCCCTTGCGATAGGTGTCAGTTGACTTGCCACTCGATGCTCAGATCAGGAAGTGGTGGGTTCACCTTCCTTACAGTAACTTAATTCTGCAGCCTGACATGAGAAGGCTGCTACCCTACTAAAAGGAGCATTATTGTTCATACGAGATGTATAAACAAACTCTGCACTGCCATCCTTACCAAAGGAAACACTAAAGACATCACAGAACCATTAGAAACGGTCGAAGGACAGGGGCAGTGCTCCTGCCAGTCATTAGCTGTGCTCAGAGCTGGGACAGAGACATTAGCAAACACAATCAGGGACTGATCACTGTGATACCAGAGCTTGGTTCATTACAGCAAGACCAGCACAGGACAAAACTAACAGATTTGTGGCCAAGGAAAGCAAGTATTCATGAACAGACATGAATTCAGGGAAGTCCTACAGCCTGTGCTGTGCCAAAGCTTCCAACACGATAATGATGACAGCCTTGTCTAATTCATAATAATGATAATAATAATAACAACAGTTTAGCTACAGATTACATTGTGTAAAGTTAAAAGGGGGGACCTTCAGCCAACCCCTCCTCACTACTTTTGTGTAGCTGGGGAAGTTATCTAAGCTGTTATTCAGACTGTGCAGCAACTGGGAGGAGAATAATAGAAAAATGATCAGCACCCTGAAGGAACAGAAATCGAGGCAAAACACAAAAAGAATACAGAAAATAAAGAGATAGCTATGGATGTGCTGAAGAAGATACTGATCTTAAGCACAGCTTAGTGATCAAGCCAGGCCACATGGCAAAAATAAAAATAAAAGATTACTCTGAAAAATATCAGCTGGCTGTCTCTCATATTGGCCATCATTAAGCCAGTATCAAACTCTGGTTCAAGTCTTCATCAGAACAGCTCCACGTGGTCGGGACTAAAAGAGCCCATGCAAATCAAATTACTGCTGCACGTGACAGATTAGCAGTAGTTGGAAACAATACCAACTAATAATTCTGATACTACTTCTGTTTTTCTGGAGGCAGACTTGGTCAGTCCCAACTTCCCAAGCCTCAGATTAAACAAAGCTACAATATTCAAGAGCTATCCCACAACACAGCTGCAGGAGATATTCTTTTGGTTCAGTAAACACACAGCCAGAGTTTATTTTGTATGGCTAGCAAAGCCCAAGCCACGATGCTTTCACTAGTCAAAGCACAGCGCTTGCAGTACTGCTTTCTAAAACTGTTACTTGGGATACTAAAATGTATCTTTCCTTCATCTGTCATGACAGCATTTTCTTCATGCTTCCTAGAAAACCAATTAGAAAGCAACATGCAACTTGGCTGCTTGATTCTCCCCCCTTCCCCAGGCTTCCACCATCGTATTGAGGAAGATGCTACAAGAAAATCTGTTTTATCTCGACATGTGTAGAAATAAATTCTTGCCAAATGTGAAGAGAGAAGCCAAAACTACACTGAAATAGTAGTAAGAAAACACCCCCCGTGAAGAAACCGAGGCAGTCAGATGCTGGAGCGGGGTGGAAAGCTCAGCTTCCTGAAGGGAGATGAAAAGGTCTGAGCCCACCCGAGCGCAGCTCCCTTATCGAGCTGCTCCATCTGACGAAGGTGAACGATGCTGGTTTCCCACCCCGGCACGACTGGCAGCAGGCAGAGCCTGTGCTGCTCAGCAGAGATGTGCTGCAGGAAATAGAAACGTGCTTTAAGACCACGCAAGCGTTACTGTGCTCATCTGTTATTTGTCCATTGAAGGAGCTAAATACAGATTTTTTTGTGTGTGTGTGAACTCAATGAGAACAGCACACAGAGCAGTGACTTGAGGTGTGGACATACTGAAGTTAACACATCGTCTACACCCAGGACTTGTCCTGGGCATGAATCTGTAGAATAATTTACTGACCCGGTGTAATTAAAAGTTATTCTTAGCACAGATTTTTCTTCCTGGGTCATAAATTATTTCAAGTGAGCTCTGCAAATTTTACTTGGAATGTCACCACTCAGCACCTATATTAGTGAATGGGGCTGAAACAAAAACCTGGCTCTGAACTTCACTGCTCTGGCCAGTGCTCAGACGATGCAAGTGCCAGGGGCTTGGCAGGAGTCCTTCCATCCACACACTGAGAGGAGTCACCCAGTTACCTCCAAAAGGTTTACTTGCACTTTGGGACTCCAGTCTGCAAAGCACCATGTAAGCATCATCAACGATACGGGTGCTGAAGGGTGCAAAGCACTAGGACAGGAGCCTGCAGCAGATCTGTCCCCGTGCTGCACTTCACCCAACCACAGGCCATTATTCTTCAAGTTCTAGCATTCTTACTGGATATTTAGTGGTACTGGATACTGGTGCTCATAAGGATTTGGTGGATATAATGAGTCTGAAAGTGCATGTGGTGCTCAGAGAGGAAGCAGATGTCAGGCTAAAAAAATCATCAATTATAGCAACATAATTTCAACTCTCCTGAAGTAACCTAAAAAAATAATTTAAAAAAATGTAAAAAGGAATTACCTCACCTCTACCTGTCATTCATCAATTTATTGTTTTCTCTGCCAATTACTTCCCAAAAAGGGGCAACAGCAGTTCAGGCAACAAGTTCTTGATGAATCAAAACTAGGAAATCACTTCTTGAGGTTTCAAGTTGAAACACTTCCTTTTACTTTCAATTGAAAGAAAAGATTTCATGCCGGCCACAAACATTTCAGGGAAGGCACTACTGCATTTTGCCATAACTGAGCCCCCTCAAGCCTTAATTCCATAAAGAATCTTCACCGGGTAATGCCTTCTGCTTGCAAAAAAATTGTTTATCTCGGTGCAGAAAATGAGAAGGGGGATGGAAGAATCCAGCAGCTGTGATTCAGAGCTGCAGACAGGAACAAGATCCTTCACTAAGCTTAAAGGTGGACAAAAAGAAAAAAAAAAATAGTATTAGAACAAAAGAGCATTTAGCTAGGTATGTGCTCAGGCTTCCACTCCTCCACAGCCTGCTCTGACAGCGTGCTGTTCCACGGGCCGCTCCCCACCGCGTCGCCTGGGCGCACGGGGCCACCCCTCCGGCTTGCACGTGGGGGGTGCTGCCCTTGCAGCGGGTTTAACAACCCCGTGGCACTCGGGGAGCCACAACAGACCCCACCTTCCTCTTCTGCAGCCACAGATGAGTTGGAAAATTCGGGTTTATCTCCTTAAGTAGGGGACAAAGTAAGGCAGGAGAGAAGGCTGGAGGAGGGGAGAAAGGAGAGGAAAGGAATACAGTGGGTTAGGTTTTACTTTCCCCAGTACTATTTGAACCTTCTAGATTCCTTACAGGCAAAAAAAATAATAAAAAATCCATGTGTTGGGGCTGCTGATGGAACTAGCTGCTTTTCTGCTCGAAAGCAGCCATCTCTCCGTGCTCTAAGTGCTGGAGACAGAAAACAGAGAAGCACTGCTAGGTCGTTCATCTTCTGTCATCCTCACAAACTCTGCGAGCTGTTGTTCAACGCTGCCTGTGAGGCACTAGTTTTCTTTCCTATCATCACACCAACTCTGAGCCCAAATTCATTAGCATATGGGTGAACATTTACAGAAGGGAATATATATATATACACACACCTTTGTCCTTCGGCTGTACAGAAAACCTCAGCATGCTTTTCTGCAGAGAAACACAGCCATGAAGTCAGTAACAGGCTCTCTTCACTCTACATGATTTCCTAGTTACTTTATAACACAAACGTCCTGGGTTGAGTGAGAACAGAACTAATTCTGTTCAGTAATTTTACTTTTCAGCTCAGTTCAACAAATTTGGCAACTTCACGTTTTGAGGGAATGATAATTATTAGCTGATTTTGCCTACCTGTCTACAAGTCAAAATCACTGGGCTGCTCTGATAAGGGCAGGCAGCAAAGGTAAAGCCACAGCTTCCCTTGCACCTTGGGATTTCCCAGTGCTTGGTGGGGGTAACTGGGTGCCCAGCCAGAACCGTAGTCAGAAACTGTGCAGGGTCCTTGGTGGGATACCTGCTATAGGCCTGGGAGCACCCTGGTTTGCATACAGAGCTGCTGGGCATCGGGGTGATGAGCACGGGGCACCTGCCTGGGCTCACTATGGGTTATTATGGCAAAAGCCTTCCTGCAGCTCTGGTTCTACGGAGCAGAAGGCAAACTGAGCACACTTTAAATGTGCTTGGTGTTAAAACCAGCTTTAAAAGGCTTGTTGACAAGCCTCTGAGGAGTATTTAAGAAACAGGCCTTGCAGAGTCATCGGAGCCACAGTGCCCAGAGAGAGCCCCATGGCACGGGCCAGGCCTGGAGCAAAGCCCTGCACAGCCAGCACCCACTGCAAGCCAGGCACAGACACCCAGCTCTTCCCCAGTCAGCATTCGTCCTGTGCTGCCCCTTTTTACCAACTGGGGCATGCTGATTTAGATGGTCTTACAGAGCTGTAAGCAAACCGGCAGGGTGACAGTCTGTTTGCGTGGCAGGAGAACCACTGAAGCACGAGTACAACAGAGGCAAGTACAATGCCTCAGTGCTACCCCTGGTCCAGCAGCTATCCCACCAGCTCAGAGTGCTCCCAGGATCTGCTTCCCCTCCCCAAAGTTAATGCAAGTCAGGGCTGATGTTGAGCTTCCACTAGAAGCTTGACTACAGCCCTGCCTGCAACTTGAGTTCTATTTGCAATATCAGGGGAAATTAAGTGAATTTAGGCCAAGAAACGTAGTGAATCCTGTCTTCAGGAGTTTATGGCTGTCTAGGTGCTGGGATATATAAGCAAAACCCAGTTGTAGGAATGGGTCTTGCATACAGGTGGGTTTGGGTCACTGAAGACTTAACATTCTCCAAAAGGTTAAGTGTGTAAATAAAGCAGATTCTTGTTCTGAACACTGAAAACATGGATGAGTAAATCATCTTCCTCCAGCTGTCATTGTTGATTGACCTGTAGCATATTACAGAAACCCAACGTGAAAAAGTGAACTTCCAGGGAAAGCCAACTAATGCCAATTAGAATTTGGGAGGAAGACAAAACAAAAACAACAACAAACTTGGAACGTCCACAGAAACATAATCAAAGGGAGACCGGGATTTATTAGCAAGGTTTTCTCAATTAAAAAGAAGCCAAAGAAACATGGTTTTTGTCCTTGCAATTCACTGAACGCAATCCAGATACTGGTTTGCACCAACTTTCTGCCCAACTCTCCCAACTTTCATCCAACCCAACAGTAGCTTCACTCATTACAAAACCAGCAAAAGGCAAAAGCAGAGGATGTTTTTCTTTACAGAAATCTGCCTTCAACACTCTTATCTGACAGAACAGCAGTAGTGTGCCTCTGTAACACACAGAACTCCAGCTAGGATGGTGTCACTCTGCATTCAGCCTCTCACTGGGGGCTCTGGGCGTGTGTCTGCAGCTCATGCTGGGGGTGCAGAGCCACAGAGGACTGCCAGGGAGTCCTGCAGTCCCACAAAGCCAGGAGACTGCAAGAAAGCTTGGCACTAACTGAAATGAACAGAAGATAAGGCAAAAGGTGAACGTGCCAGACCACACCTCAGTCCCAGGAGGAAGCAGGTCTCTCCAGAAGCCAAAGCAGCACCAGCACCAGTGGTATCAAGAGCCTTGACTACAGCCTGGCCATGGCCATACTAAGCAGCGCCAAGGAGCTGTCTGTGCTATGCTAACCCACTGTAACCATTAGCAGGAACCATAACAACCATTAACAGGCAGGAAGAGCAAGGATGCCTCCTCTCAGCCCACAGCCCTTTAGGGAGAACAGAAAACTGCCCTGGGGGTCTCTGTGCACATTCTTCTCCGTTAACCTACAATCTATATTTAAAGACTTTCGACCATTCTGCACCTCCCAAAAAAACTGTATTAGGAACGACTATGAGAAGAGACAAAGACTGCAGCAGCACGAGCAGTGTCACAGCCCCCAGACCCAGAGACGTGAGAGCAGCCGATAGGAGAACGGCTGGAGAGATGAAGCAGCCTCTGCTGACACCCTCCCCTCCAGTCGTTACAGGCAGCTACGTGAGGACAGGCACAAACCAGGCTGTAATCACTAAGCCAGATCCTGTTCAGCAGTGGAAGCGCCCTGATCCCAGTTACAATTCCAGCCTCTGTGGTGGGATGGGAGCAGCTCTTTCCCAGGGCGGAGGCAGATGGAGGTGATACACGTCCCGCGGTACGGGATCCGGCCCCAAAGGCTGCAGGCACACTCCCATGGGCGAGGGGTGAGCAGGGGACCTTGGGGCCATTGCTGCTGACCTAAACCTACACGGCAGCAAGGAAGGCTCTCTTCCTTTTTGGCAAACCTATAAATTACATCAGAAATTATTTTGGACTGATAATTTATAGAATCATGGAATTGTCAGGGTTGGAAGGGACCTTAAAGATCATCCAGTTCCAACCCCCCTGCCATGGGCAGGGA
>WTSP01026128.1:0-17008 GCA_025331215.1 Actenoides lindsayi
TCCCCTCGTCCCAGCTCCGCGTAACGGAAGAGCTGCCTCTTCTTCCAGCTGGGGTTCGAGGATGTGATCGCGGAACCCGAGCTAACCCATTCCTTCGACAAAGTCTGGATCTGCAGCCACGCTCTCTTTGAGCTCAGCAAGTACCTGATCTACAAGCTCCTGACTCTGGTCCTTGCCATACCGCTGGCCCTGGTTTTGGGGGTGGTCTTCGCTCTGCTCAGCTGTCTGCACATCTGGTAAGTGCATTTTGGTGCTCGTCCGTGAGTGGGCTCTGCAGACAGCTCAGCAGAACTCTCCTCTTGTAGCATTACTGTCTAACCGTTCAACACTGTCTTTACTACCAGTAGTCAGATCTACTTACATTACCTGTTTTATTTTTAAAGGAAGCAAAATGAAAACAATGTTTTCTCTGTGATCCAGTTCCTTGCTTTGCTTTTACCAGCTGTTTGTCATGTCTGTGTAAGTTCCTTGGGGCTGAGAGCCTGTTTTACCATTTGTATGGCACCTACTGGGATGCATTCCAGCCTCTGTTGGCTTCTGGAGTAATGATTGCTTGTTTGTTGTGTTGTTGATTGGTTGGCTGGTTTGTTTGTTTGGTTTTTTAAACTGGTTGTTAATTTGATTAAACATGTATATGAAGTGGAAGACCTGGGCAGCGATATTACTTACACCCAACACCTTCTCAGTAGAGTTACCTTTTTCATTTTTTTCCTCACAGACATTCCTCATGTTCTTCCTCACGGAAAAAAAAAAAGATTTTGAAGGGTCAACTCACTCTTTCTTTGCTACTGGCAAAAAATCTACTGTTTGCTACCTTGCATCTGATACATGGCCATCTCTAGTTGTAGTGCCCCAAAGCACTTCCACCTAAGCAAAACCTGCTGAGCTCAGTAAAGCTTTTTCTGGCCATGGCCCGGGTTCACAGGCAAATACAGTAGCCTTCCAAGTCACAGCAAATCTGGTGTACTTTAAACAGAATATACTGGCAAAACATCAGGAAAGAGTACCTTGAGACCAGAAAGACAGATGACTGTGGAGAAGGAAGAAAGTCAGGGAAAAGAATGAGTTTGAGGAAAGAACTAGGAATCCATTAGTCTGCAAAGGGATGGATTCAAATTATCAAAGTCATTTCTGCAAACTAGGATTTTCCTCATACATGCGTTTTGGGCAAAATCTCATTTGACTTGGATAACACTGGAATCATGCAGTGTAGTTTAGAGCTTCCTACCTGCTGTTTCTGTGGTCTCCAAATTGTTATGAACTCTTTATAGTGTACCCAGACTCTTAGATCTGTCAGCTGTCACTGTGCTGTAGTGTACCATGTGACTGCAAAAGGGTATGGTGAGCATATCAGTTTCCAGTAGTGGAATATCTGTGGAAGAATTCATCAATGCCAGACTCATTAAGACACTGATAAGTTTATGTGCTTCAGAATGATTTTGTATCTGGATTTCCCAGCCTGGATACATAGACATGAGTTTCACTGAGCCAGACTCAGAGGTCAGTTTCTATTTATGCAAGTAGTCCCTAGTGACTCTCTCAGCAACTGTGGGTTCTCTCTACATCTGAAACAGGACCGTTTGAATATGGCTCTTCATTTTAAAAGTTTCCCGTGACTTTATGTGAACACGCTTGCCCAACAACCAATCTTGTTTCCCTACTTTCATTGTCACTACAGAAGTGATCTTTCATCTTGATCTTCCTTGCACCTTGGATGGGTGTTAAAGAATCACATAACTCAGTAGCACTCTCTGCACCCCCTTGGACCCCATCTAGTGCTACCAGCACTGTTTCATCTTCCAACAGTTTGGATTTGTTCCAACACAGAAGTGGAACATGCTTAGACTAAGTTAGCTTCTCTGCAGCTCTTGATGTTCCAGATTTCTTGGGAGTAAGGAGTTCAAAAGTTTCTGCATTTGAGAAGTTAACACAGGAACAGTGCAGGTATAGGGACCCTAAACACATGGTACTGGTTCCCATGTAGCACCACTGCATGTGCAAAAAATAGTAACTCCTTGTTTTGTGGGTGAGAGGAAGGGAATTCCATTTTAAGTCTGTCCTCAGCTGTTGAAATGTCATGGGAAAACTCTGGGCACACCCTCCCACATGGCTGCCTGCTGGAGAGCTTATCAGAGTCTCTGTGCCTCACTTTCATCATCCAAACCAAGGAGATGATGATGTTGATCTGTCATAGGGGAGCTTTTCCTGAGGCTAAATTTGAAGATGTTTCAACAGCTTCTCGAAGTGCTCAGGCACAAACCTTTGTTTATTGTCACACGTTGTTGCAGTTTTGTCAGCTTGCTAAAAATTCACAGAAGTCCAACTCAGCATTCCTCATGCATCAAGGAGACCCTTATGAATTATCCCACTCATACCTGATAGTAAATGTTGTCTTTCACCAGCAAAAAGATTGCTAAAGAAGGAAGCAAATACGTGAGACTTGATGGAAAGTAAAAAACAAAGTTGAGTAAGAAATATGTAACAATACACTTTTATTTTAAACTATAAAGGTGGAGCATATTCTGTTCCTGTTCTCAAACTGGCAGCTTGAGCCAGCATCCAGTTTTGCCACACCTGCTAAAAGATACTGATGAGCTGAAACTGTGCCAGCCAGAAGGCTGATGACCCACATGCAAGCCAGTTCAAAGAAGGCTGCTTCTCCACATTTCCCCTCCTTTACTGATGGCTGTAACTCTCACCACATTCTGCCATACGTGGTAGAATTTATCAGGCTGAATTTTAACATCTTTCTGTGAATTTTAGCAAGCTTTTAGATATGTCCTTAGATTTAGGCTGTTAAGGTTATTGATATTTGAACATGAGCAGAACACTGCTGGGTTTCCAGGCAGCACATGCAAAATCATGATATTTATTATAGATCAGGGACTGATTCTTATTCCAAGTCACACATTTACCACCTCCTGAAAATTAAGTCGAGTCTCATATACGCTTTGTTGTAGTCTTGTCCAAATAGCATTCTGATACATTGCATATTTATGTTAAGAATCAGTGGTTCATTTGAGGATCTGTAACTTGAATTTTGGATCTGAGATGGGCTCTAAAGCACAAGGACTCAGCCAGCTTTATGCACTTTTCATCAGCTGGAGCAGTAGGGGATCAGAGATCCTCTAGGCTCGAGCTTCCTTTCACAGTGCCAAGATGCAGCCAGGGACTTACATGCAGAGAAGTAGGTACGGACATGGATCATCTCTTACCTTTTTCTCCACAATTCCATATACATACTCAACCCTGAAACCATCTCCCTACGGGCTGTCCAAAATTGGAAGAAATTACAGTACAGCTATGCCATAAAGACCTGTCTTGTGATACAGTGTTGCCTTGATGCCTCTTCTTTCATGTCCAGTATAAATTCCTTGTCTTTTGAAGAGGAAGTAGATGGATATTATCTTGTTTCCTTTTTGGTTTTATCTTTTCCAGTCTACCCAGGTCCTGGAATAAATGTTTGATTTTAATGCACATTATATACTATATATGGGTCGTGGAAGGCTTTAGTGGTTACCTCTTGCCTCACTCATAAATATCCCAAGGGTTAACGGACTTGACAAGCAGCTCTGCAACTGCTAGGTAATATTTAGCCATCTTTTCACAATGTTTGCTTGTATTGTAGAGCCACACAAGACTTTTAGTTCAAAATCGTGATGTAGTAAATATGCACATTTACTACTTGGAATTGGGTAATTTAAACACTGCGTGGTAGAGCATTTGAAAAATAGCAGTATGACATGTGTGAGGTTCCATTCTGGAAAACTTCATCGGAGGAGATGTGACTCTTCACTTTGAAGCTGGAATCTGAATTAATACTGAATGACTACTTCAACTGTATTGCCCAATTCTGAAAAGTTGAGCTGCTTTGAAACGCAAATACTTCTTTCAGTGGGAATTAAATTATTCTCTGCTATTTCCAAAAGGTGTTTGGTTCTCAGCAGTGTTCCCTCAGGGATTAGCAGAATAAAAGTAATGTGAGCAAAAGTGGAAAAGATTGATGGGTATAATTTTGTAGATGTCATGCCTTGAACAGAAAGAAGAGAAAATAGAATAGGATCGAAAAAATGGGGTCATTTGCACTTTTGAGTTCAACAGTTCTCCTACTTAGTGAAAGGATGGGTATTTTATGGTGTGTATATATACATAGCAAGATTCAATGAGAGGTCATATAGGTGGTGGAAATACCTTGGCTACACTTCAGCTTAGATGACAAATTCAACAGAGCTTTGATTTTCTGCCCAGTGCTGTCCTATGTAACACTATTAGTACCAATATTGCAGTAACTGTTGATATCCTTGGCATATGCTGACTTTACTTCCACTGTAAGATATTTACTTGAGCAGTTACCATCTCTCTGAATAGAAGTGCAGACTGGGGTGGACACACACCACTGGGAATAAAGGATGTATATGTCAGTATTTATTTGACTGGTCACAAAAACAAATACATAGCTTCTTATGGCATGTGGTTATTTATTTTTCAAGTGTGCCTGGTTGCTCTGTGGAAGGCACATCACACCCTCTGATGATTTGAAAATGCCGTGCAGAAGGATAATAAACCCTCTGCAGAACAGGATGCATAATTATGTACATGTAGATACGTAGATAGATGCACGTACGTTCAGTTAGGAAATGCCTTTTACTGCTCTCTTGGGTGTAAAGAATTTTGTTCTCTAAGGAAAAGTGTTTGAGTAGTTGCTGTCTAAGTAGACTGAGAATTTTTATTTTAAAAATGAAAGTCATTTACATTAATTAGCTTCAGTTGCTAGCGTGTTTCACCTATCCTCCTACAGAGTTAATCTGCATTGTTTTTCACTTGTATTTACCATAAAATTGGATAGCTAGTGCTAAAAGTTTATAAACCATTGCCAAAACATTTTTATATTTATTATATTTAACATTATCAAGTTCTGATAGTGTGTGAATGACCTCCTCAGCAGCTGCAAGTAGTCTGGTCAATGCTTTTCCAGCCTTCCCTAATGACGGCCTGGTGATTCACTACATCTTGCTGTAGAAGTGTGGTATTTGTTCAGTTTGTGTTGTGTGTGATCTTGTCGACAAAAGTCCAATAGAAATGTCAGTTTTTCTGCTTCCCTTCAGTTCAATTAGATTTAAAAAAAAAAAAAAAATGTGGGCCAAATTAATTTTAGATGGCAGCAAAGGAGTAGTGACATAGCCTTTCTAAACTACCCAAAATGGAAAAGGGGTGAAGTCAACACAAGCTGAGTAGCCGTTTCTGGTGTTTTCCCTGTGTTGCTTGGAGAAATAACAGGATTTGTTTTTTACTTTGCATTACTGATATTTATCAGCTATATTCTAACAGGTGAAGCCTTGATTTTATCTTCTAGAAATTATCCATTCTGTATGCAGTGATATTTTAGGTGGTTATAAAATACAGTTTGCAGGGTTCAGTTTAAAACCAGAGACACATTATTCCCGTAACATTCACTGTTCTATATGGTGTGTATATTACTAGCTGTTTCAGCAGAGACAAAAGAAGAGAAGGTTTTAGAAAAGCTATTCTTGTTTAAATCCCTCTGGGTTAGCTTAGAGTGCAGCATAGACATACTAGTATATGGCTTGCATTGTATGATAAAAGCTGAGAATTCCATTAGATAAACACTGAAAATAATTCATTTTGACTCTACATTTCTAAGCTTCAATTTTTTTTTGAAATGTGACAGGTTTTTTTCTACTTTGTTATTCTGAGCAGTGCTCATTGGAAATACACAATATTTCCTTTTTTTTTTTTTCAGATGTAGGATGAAATAGTAAATTACATATTTCCTGTCATTCCAGCCAAAGTCAGTGAGAGTTCTGTAATGCAGATGTGGATGCAGTACTAGGATCTTAAATTTTGAATGCAACAACAAACTAGAATGGAGGTTATTATCTTTATTAGGAGAATCTGTATCATCTACCTAATTTAGCAAATAAATGTGTTACGTCACAGAGATTTTTTTTTAAAATCTCACTCTAGTACCACTTCAGTATTACATAAACTATTTACACATTTAATTTGTCTGCACCCAAGTAAGAACATCCACCTTAGAGAAATGACCAGGTGTTTTGGCCAGTAAGTGATTCAGAAAGAAGAATAACTTAAAATAGTCTGGTCAGTTATCACGTGTCCAGTGGCCCCTGTGAGCTGCCCATGTATGCACTTCTGGCTCGCTTCTGTTGTTAGTATGCTTGGGTTAAGTCACAACTAATGACATTGCTTTGGAATTGGGACATACAGAGAGCATCCCCAGATGCTACCAGTGCTCAGGAGATGAATGCATCATACTTCCAAGTACGCACCCTGAGTGAATGAAAAGATCTTTCCCCTGACCGGGAGTTTTGACCTTGTTCTACATTTGTTTCTCATGCACAAGTGAAAAACTTCACAGGATCAGCAAGATCCCATTTTTCTAAGGTTTGGCATGTCTCTGTGCTATAGTAATTTAATGTAACTGATTATGGCTTTACTGTTTCTGTTTTATTGTAGCAACTTGTAACAGCGATGTTAAAGTGGTAGAAATGAGACACAAATGGGTACCTGTGCATTTGTGTGAGGGAGAGAGAGAGAGGGAAAGAGTCACATAAAAGAACCCCCTGAAGAGACAGCAGAGCAAGCGCAGATTGTAAAAAGCAGTGTTCCCAGCTGATCAAATTGGGTACTGTGGTGCTTTTGTTAAGCCCTGAAGACCCACAGTCAGATAGGCCCATAGCACAAGCGAGTCCTTAGCAGGTGACTCTTCCCCTCAACTGCACTGGGGTGGCATCAAGGTTACATCTTATCACATACACCAGCCTTTCTAGCAGCAGGGAGAGAACAGCAAAAGTACACCTCTGTAAAAGGCATGTCCAAAAGTTAGCTCAGCATTGCCAGCTAAGAAGTGACAGAGACAGGATGAAAAGAAAGCTGGTGTCTCACGTCCACTGTGTTGCACACAAATGATCCATCATGGTACTTCTGTAGGTGTGAGACTGTGAGTGAACAAAATTGATGGTGAATGAGTGCGAGTACAATTAATGTGTTTAGAGATTTAGAGTTATAAAATCACTTCCTCTTCTGTAAGATCTCACACTTATGTTTGGTTACCCTGATTTCCCCGTGCTATAGCAGCAGCAATCTTCAAATCTTCCATTTTCTCTTTTACAGGATTGTGGTGCCTTTCGTGAAAACCTGTCTCATGGTCTTGCCCTCAGTGCAAACTGTATGGAAGAGGCTGACAGATGTTTATGTCGTGCCATTCTTCGAGAGCCTAGGCCGCTGCTTTGCCATGATCAATATACGCCTGGACCAAGAGTAAACGTCAGGGATGTGACACTGCTGTTAACTGTAGCTGGTGTTACACCTCTTTGCTAACCTAACATTCAGGCACTTACCGTTCATTCCAAACTGTCACATTTCAATGGCTGGTTTAAATGGGAACATGCTGTTTTTTCTAAGATTCATTTATTTTCAGGGAGATCAGTTTAAGAATAAGTAGGCAGTTTTCATAGCTCACGATTTTAGCAACAGAGCAAACGTGGAGTATGTTGGCAACACCTTATTTTAATGGTACGTTGATTGCTAGATTACAGGAGAATTCTTGTGCAGGTTGCACAGCCACCACAATGATAATGATTTGCTTTATATTTAAATAAGCTGTGATATCTTTGGTGAAACTTATCTCTAGGATTTCCCATTGACTTGACTGCAGGTCTACCAAGGATCATTTTTGGCCTTCACTATGCAGAATGATCTACTCAGTCCTTTATTGTCAGCAGTTAAAATGAAAGTGACTCGTTGCATAAGCATACTGGGAAAAGAATTGTTGTGTAATTCTCCTGTATTGGGGAGTAAAAGCTCCCTGGAAGTTTATCCCTTAAAATAAGGTGTTAGCTAATGGTTTGGAATATGAGCTAACCTGTATAATTTATTTAATGAGAGGTTAACTTTGCTGTATATTTTGTACCTTTGTAAATGACATTTGATAGGTTTTCTTTGAAACATTATTTCTATAGAATTTGGATTCTAACCAATTTACTAGGCAGTAAGTGAGACACTGCAAAAAATTACTTCAGATAAATAAAATTTTAGTTTCTAAATTATGTAGATTTTTAAGTGTTGCTGTGCAATTCTAATATATTCAGTATATATGGTTGTGTGCAAAAGCAAAGATCATAAGCATCTTCATACAAGACTGCAAAAGAGTTGGAAATATCTGTTTATGAAAAATGTTTTTTATTAAAAATGGGGAGTAGTAAATGCAAACCTGACTATTTCTGTGTATTATCCCTGTGAACATTGTGATATTTAAAATAATAGACACTATGCTGGCACTTTAACTAAGTAGCAATTTCTTATAAAGCAAATGAGTGTAATTGGTATCCTTGTCTAATTCTCCTCACCTATTGCCTTGACTCTCCATGTTGCGTATTTACTACTTCAAAGTCTAACCCCTAAAAACAGACTTTCTTCCTTCGGCACCTAATATGGCTTTTTAAACAAGAATAACAGAATGTATGCAGAGGTACATTAGCCTTCTGATGGGCTTATGCTGCTGTTTTCTTTAAATACAGAGAATAAGTTGCAACTGTAAAATGTTTGTATGACTTAGAACATTATTTTCTAAATTGTTGTCACATATTTCTTCTCAAACAAGAGATATATAATAATAAATAACATTTTAAAAAGTCAGCTTTTTCTTATTTTCAACTTCATTTTTTCATGTTTTCCCCCTTATAAAAAACCTCTTAAAATGCTGAACAGCATAAAATACTATGCAGTTCTTCCAAAATATGGAAGATGAAAAAGAAACGGATGAGCATCAATAAAGTTCCACTGTTATCAACTGCATTTCTTATTTATAGTAGAAGAAAGATGTATCACAGTGTGTAATTAAGCCCATACAAGATGACTGCTTCCTCTGAAGCAGGTCTCATCATGCAGAATTTTGGCCCTGTTCAAAATAATGCTTAATTCTTTTTATGGGCATATGCTTTATTTAGAGATGAGCTGCCGAATTTTCCTTTTCTTGCTTATTGGCCTACAGAAGCTAGAGGATACTTTATATTCTTTGTACACCGAGAACATCTTTGTACATTATTTTTACCATTTGTGCCATTGAGAGAGGGATTCATATGGCTTTTCAAAACTGGATCTTAATGATTAGTGCCCATGGAAACTCTTCTGGATTTTTTTTTCTGATGCAAGAAACTAGCTTGCTGTTCAGATACTTTTCTGTTCAAGATACATTTCTTATGTTAAAAATGGAAATATCTCTCTTTAAAATAAAAATTGGTCTGTCTAGGCTTGAATTCTTTTGAGAGTTGTTTTCTTTTACAACATCCAAGGATTTTTACAAAGGTATTTTCCATGGAAAAATATCCCTTTGATTAATTTTTTTTTTTTTTTAAATGAGTTAAATAAATCAATCAGTACTAACCGTTGTGTCTAAAAGAAGCCCTATAAAAGCCTAAGCTTGGAGGGAACTCAGGTCTGGATCCAGACTTTGAGAATGAGGCCATTCCCTAGAGAAAAATATATCATTTTAGGTCATGCACTCCTGGATATATGCATTCTTAAATAGCTTACAGAAGTCATCTGGCTCTAGCTACTACAGACAATCAAGTAGAATGGTCTGATTTGTTCTTACTTTGATTTAGGCTTTTGATTAATTAGTTCTTTTCACCATTTCTGTAGCTGTTAGAAGCCTTAAGCAAGCTTGTAATTAAGTAATTAAAACTGTAATTTTCATACATATTTTATATCAGTATCTTTCTCTGGAACAGATGTGCTTTTACTATAAGAAAATACCCAATGCACTGTTAAGGTTACGGTGCATATTAGATGCTTGGCAAATACAATCACGTCATCCATGACAATATTGGAAGGAAGCATGAGTATATACAGACTCTTCAACACTTAGTTATGAGTCTGCCCGGGGCAACTCTGGCTGGCAAGTATTTTCTGGATTTTATGGATTTGACAGTTCTGACAGATATCCCGAATCTCTGCCACAGCTGATACTGTCAATAGCTGACGTCACTGCTGGATGACAGGGACTGAATGGGCACTGGCACTGAACTGTGATCTTCAAGGTAGAGGTATGTTCCTTAAGTTCATCGCCAATTCATGTGAAATGTGGACAAATCGTCCCAGCTGATCCCTTAACAGCAACTTACAAATGAGAATTTAGGCAAGAAGGGAGTCCAGAAACTTAGTCACTTTGTCTGCAACAAGTGTAAGAAAATTTACACCTGATTCGGGTGCATCTGCTTTGCTGCATCTTCTTCCCTTCTATGGAATAGGGAAGATGTTACTGCTCTTAACAAGAGTAGACTTTCCATCGTCACGGTAGAGTTACGAGGATAAATAAAAAGTATGAGATGTCCTGATTCCTGACTGCCTCTTGTTACTGCAGACCCTGGATTTTTCGTCACAAGCTGGAGATGCAGCTCTGTCATGAAAAATATTTCAACATCTTGCTTTTCATGAAAATCACAACTAGCATATAGAACTAAGCCCTGATTTGTGTTTATGGACTTTTTTCTTTTCATTCACAAAGAAATTTAACCTGCCTCCTTGTGAGAGCTATTTCACAAAATCCTTCTAATCTGACCCCAGAACTTTTATATTTGAATCTTAACCTTTCCTCATATAAGTTGGAATAAATTCTTAAACAGAAACTTTGATGTATTAGTAAATGAGGAACCTTTTCTCACCTATCCAAAAAGCTCACTCAGCCATACGCTGACTGAAAAGTTCAGAACATTCCCGCAGCTCTGGGATCTCAGGCCACACAGTCGTATTCAGTGGAAGCCAAAGAATAGTAAGTCCTTTATTTTTACAGGTGTGATCGTTCCCCCACCTGCAGAGATAAAACTACTTCTGTTAGCTGTATTAACTCTCTTGGAAAAATACATGTTGTTTTGGGTTGGTTTTGTTTTTTTTTTTAAATAAAAATGCAAATGGAACAAGGTCAAACACCAACATTCTATCCACGCTATGTTAGTACACTGTGCTCAGTGATAATCAGAGTTTAAGATGTCTAGCAAGTACACTGAACCAACAGTTACACATTAAAAAATTAGGTGCTTTCTTCATGCAGGGATTTACAACTGATGAGGGAATTAATAAAGGCTAATTTTAGTTTGGTGGCACTAATCTTCAGAAGTTTATTGCAACAAAATGAAAATGTCTTCTGCAGAGGCAATTCAGAGGATCTAAGATAGGTTCCTGCTCTGAATCATCCTCCAGGGAAGACCCTCTGCAATGATTAATGCACAATGTTTGGCTTGGCTTGGCTCCTTTCCTCTGCTACATAAAAAGTTGTATTTTCTTGCAGAAATCATCAGGCCTATGGAAGCAACTAGAGCTTCATGTAAGTAGGACAGCAGGTTCTTCTCTAAACACTTCTCTCACAACTTCACACCAGGGCTGAGTGTCACCTATGTTAGGTGTTCAGTTTTGTCTGTTGTCTGGCTTCCACCTCCAGCTGCAGGTGGGAGAAAAAAGGACCCCTTCACAAGGCAGTGAATCAGATCCTACTTTAGACACCTAAATGGAATAAAATGTAGACATTCATTTATTTCAACTTTGAGGAAAGTTTTTCTATTTTTCCAACTGCCTCAGTTTAATAAAAGCTGGGTTTTTAACCCATGTACCTACTTCATCTTGCTTTTTACCTTCTAGTATCACAGCTATCACAATGCTACAACTATAAGCTGGGATTGGCCATGAAACACTTAGACAGCAAAGCTCAGTGACAAAATGTCCCATACTGTGTAAGCCTCAAGGAGTGGGTGTTTATAAGGCCCATTAATGAGACTAGTTCTCACAGTCTGATATTTCTGTAAGACATCAGAGAATATGGTGATAGTATGCGAGAACTGGCAGAATGGTACAGAACAATGTTGATATTGATCAGTGTTCATGGTCCAGGTCAGTATTTATCAAGAAATTGATACTGAAAAGGGTTGAGAAAAGAGTGACTTGATTTGTGCAAGGTCTGGCAGAATTAAAGCTTTCCATCTATTTGCCTCTCTAGCCAAGACGGTTACAAGCTATTTTGATTGGGACCTACAGGGAATACGTCTAATAAAAGATGTACACACCTACAGCAGGATTGAGATGAGAGTCACGCATTTAAATTCAAAACTGAAATCCCTGCCCAGCTGCCACCCAACCATGAACATGCCTAAACTCAGGAGGCACCTCCCTTTCATGTAACCTCCCCTCAGTACCTACAGTTTTATTTCGGTCATGCCCAGAATTGCCCTTGTTTGAGCAACTTGGCATCTTATTTGCATATAAGCCCAGTCAGAATCCCAAAAGAAGGAAAGAGATTGCCTTGGACCCCCTGAAAATATACTTACTGCACATCAGCAGAATAGGGCACTTGCCAAAATACAAAAGGCTTTCCCTGGAGTGACTCCAAATGCATTAGCACACCTCAGACAGGCAAAAATTGATTTTGAGCCTCTCAAGTGTTGGATTACTTCTTCTAGCCCTCAGGCTATTGTGAAATGTGTTATGGCAGAAGCACTTTCATATAAAAGAAAATCACTCCTAGCTAGAGGTTGTGAGAAGGAAGGAATATGAGAGGATCTTACAATCTCTTCTGGTATAGCTATTCCTTTGACTCAAGGAACAAACAGGCCAAATAACAAACACATATGAAAGTGTGGTCCTATATCCTGGTGGAGTGGGGCACCCATCTCTGTGAAAAAGTTCTGATCCAGTAACTTATAATTTAAAATACAGCAGTTCTCCAGAGAGTGAGGACAGGATGACCACCATGATCCTCCAGGACTGTAAGTCTGTAAATCATGGAGCGATCAAAACACTGGCTGGCATCTTACAGCCATCCCAACACATTAGCACAGCTGATAAAAGCTCATTACCAACAGTTCTGACAGATGAGGCTTTCACCCAGGAAAATGCCCAAATATACTTGTAAAAGGATGTGCTTAAGCAGTTGAATAGAAGATACTGAAAAAGCAGTGATCTTCCCCTCCTAAGCCTCAGGTTTTTAAGTGCTCTCTGCATATGGCAGGCTCCTTGCTGACAGCCTCTGTTATCTAACAACCCCGCTGCTGTTGAAACTATACATAAAGAATACAGTTTCCAAGAGCTGATTCTGATCTTGCTGACATTGGAATATATCAGGAGTATTGCTAATACCATAATTGGAATAATTACACAAGCTTATAAAAAAAAATAAATCGGGGGAGAGGGAACGAGGAGTGGAGGGAGAGGCAGTGTTTGATACCAAAGACACTCAGTGAGCAGTCATGCATTCAGTTCAGTTTCATGACTCATTTTCTGATAGTTTTTGAGGAATTTTGCCCAATCAATTTTTTTTTCTTTTTTTTTGCACTGATTTCTGCGAATAAATATTTCCTACCCATACAAAAGCCTTTCCTCTTCTCAAAATGGAAAGACTAGCTCATACCTTGCACACACTTTGCTCCATGTTTAGAGCAAGTTTACAATTAAGCTAACCCTGAGTTTGAAAGTTCAGTTAAAGAAAGACTTCAGAGCAACAAAAACTTTTCTTAAATTAGGCATGAAATGCCTAAGGCTGGTGTGATGGAGAAAGAAGAAAAGCAGTGAGGTGGCCAGGTAGTATATAGTCATGTTCGACAGCTGACCTGGCTTACTAAAGACACAGCAAAACTCAATGAGATGGCAGTTTAGGTGGTATTTCCAAGGCCATCTTGGGTGCCTACAACCTCTGGCAATTTTAGCTCATCCCTGGATAATCCATTTCTAGCAACTGAGAAGGGGACCAGAGCTTTTCCACTTTTAGCAGATTCCTACAAGCCTTTACAAGGCCCTTTCTAGCTCAGCTATACTCTTCCTCTGTATGTAATGGGAGCTCCTTGCAGAACTCCTGCATGCATCCAGGCCAAGTCTCTGGCTGTTAAGTTTGTGAGCATTTCTCACACAACAGTGCCAGAGGCAATGGGCCATGGCTCTCTCCCCATCCATCTCTGCCGATGCAACTTCCTCGCTCTTACAACTGTGGGTAGTACCCATGCCATTTTCTCTGTAGGCTGTCTTCTTGGTATTCAAGCTCAAGTGAGTGCTGCTAAGGTTCATCAGCTGTGATGGTACATTCCAGTTTGTATGCAGCCTATTCTGGGATTCATCTCCTAAAGTTTATAAATTCCACCAGCTTCCAATATTCAGCTAGCTGCAGGAGTGTTGCATGATTCAGAGATTTCTTTTAAAGGGGGCCTGTGGTTCTGCAGAAACCACTCCAGGACCAAGTCAGCATTTCAAATTAACAAACATTTCCCTTTTTCTAATCATCCTTGAGATATGCAGTAATACTGAATGATTTATCAAAATTTGCTGATTTCTGTGCAGGACACTGACTAATGGAAAAACTTTCCTAGATATCAAAATGAAGAACTGTCTTGTGGGCTTTTTTCAGATGGGTTGAAAAATTGCAGAGATTATGTCCTTCAATCCATCCACCTGACTCTATGTACATGCTCAAATGCTTTGATAGCTGAAGATATTTTAATGATGGCCTAAGTGAATTGTTCCATCGATTAAAAAAGTTTCTTTCAAAAATTACAAGTAGCTTGGAAAGTTGGAAAACATCCATTCAAAGCATTTGTTCTAAAGTTTATGAGCATTATAAACTCTTAAAGTCCACTGCTAACTGCTGACCATATCAGTAAGACATGTCCACGTGGACCACATTTTCAACAGGTGTTGTTACTTACATCTGTGGAGCCTACATCCATCTTAGGCAGTGGCTTTTTTGAGGTAATTTCTCTGCTGAATTGCCAAAGCCAAATACATCTCAGTTAAAAAATTTCTACTTCTGTTGCTGCAATTCTGTGCTAAGTGGCATTTCACTAAGGTCACTATTTTCCAGTTAATGATAGGGATCTTTCAACATGGTCTGATTTCCTAAGAGAAAACTAATGTCTGCAAACATAAAATAAACCCGAACAAAACAAAACCAAAACTAAACCAAACAAAACAACAACAACAAAAAAAACCCCAAACAAACAAAAAAAACCCAAAAAACCACCACAAAACCAAACCAAAACTAAAACACAATTAAAAAAAGGGCAAAATAGAATGTAGAGTTACAGACGTATAGCGTCATTACAACTTTAACCTGAACCATCTTGAATACAGTAATGAATCCTTACAGCTTTTACACCAACATATGCCCCTGATCTTACACAGGACCTTGAGAACAAAGCATGGCAAAATGTCAGTCTCTCACCGTTCCTCTTTAAAAGTAAATCCCAGAGGTTAATATGCATGGGTCAGTATCCTCCCGGGAAAAATACAGCGCAGTTAAAGAAGTGCAGGACTGTTAAATATTTGCATAGTTTTGAAATGAACCAGTTGAGAAAAATCTCTTTTTCTTCACCCCAAGGATGTCCAAGTTTCCACAATTGTTCCTGGGGCAGCGATGACTATGTGTAAACTATTGTCAGTGCCGGGGCAGCGGGGGGGCTAAAAACGCCCCGCTCGCTCTGGACGTGAAACACAACTAAAGTTTTCCATCTCCTCATTGCTTCCTTACCCCCCCGTTCCCGCCTTGCTCCCCCGCCCGGGCGGCTCTGCCTGCGGCAGGCACGGCGGCCCCCCGCAGCCGAGCGGCCGGGACCTGCTGCCGGGGGTGGAGGGCGGCCGGGGCAGAGGGCAGCGCGGAGGGCACCCTGTCCCTGTCGCGTCCCTCTCTCCGCTCGGCGTGGCCCGAGCATCCAAAAGCAAGTCCTCGCGCTTCCAGGTTGCTGGGGCAGGGCCGCTTTCCCCTCCCACCCCCGGCGGCTCCCAGCCGCGTTGCGATATGCCGGGCCCTACCGCAGCTTGTCATCCACCCCAGCCAAAGGCAGGGAACAGCCCCTGGACCGCGGCCAGCCGTCTTCCTCCCAGCTACCTCCCCCTGGCCGGCCGCTCCGCAGAGCGGGATCCTCCTGCCTCCGGTCCCACCAGTTACAGCGCAGAGAAATCCGCGGCAGAGCCGCCAGCCAGCCCGGGGCAGCATGTCGGGTACCAAATACGTAGACTCGGAGGTAGGACCGCCGAGGGGTCGGAGCCGGGACGCTGCGAGCACCTCGCTGCCTGCCCCGCCGCCCTCCTGCCCGGCCTGAGTACCTGCAGCGGCTCGGCCCCCTCGAGCTCTCCGCCCGCTGCAGCGACCCGGTCCAGCAGAGAAGAGACGCGCGGGGGCAGCTCGGGGCAGAGGGCGGACAACGGCGCACTGCGGGCGGGGACAGCGGGGCGGGAGCACCCGGGGGGCTTGTTCCCTGCGATCGGGCCGGGGCTGCGGTGAGGGAGCCGTGGTGGGAGCCGTACGGTGAGGGCAACGTATGGAGGGCGCTATGGCAAGGGCGCCGGGGTTAAGGGGGCATGGTGATAGCCGTGCGGGGAGGGCGGTATAGTGAGGACAATATGGCGAGGGCCCCGGGCTGAAAGGGGCACGGTGGGGTCCGCGCGGCGGGGACAGTATGGCTAGGGCATCGTGGGGAGCGCAGTACGGTGAGCGCTCTGCGCGGGAAGCCCCGGCCGCTCCCCGCGCTGCCCGTGGGGGTCACGGCCGCGCCCTCCCCTTTAGGGGCGGCCGCGCTCCTCCCTGGGGCAACGGGGCTCCCTGGGGAGCGAGGCCGGGCGCGGGAGGTGAGGGACGTGTGGGGTGCGTGGGGCGCGGCGGGGCCGGGGCTGGGGACGCCTGGCGGCGGGAGCGCAGCGGGATCGGGAGCCAGTGCCGTGCCTGGCGCCGCGGGGGTGTGGTGTGCGCCCCGCGGCCGCGGCTAAATAGCCGGGGCGAGAGCCGCCCCGCAGCGAGACTCCCGCCGCTCCGCGCACCCCGCGGGACTCGGGGCCGCCTCCCCCACCCCGCCCTCCTGCGCGGCGCTGCCCTGCCCTGCCCTGCCCTCTCCTCCCTTCCCCCCCCCCCCCCCCCCCCGCCCCGCCCCTCCCCCCCCCCCCCCCCCCCCCCGCCCCCCGCCCGGGCCCCCCCCCCCCCCCCCCCCCCCCTTTCCCCCCC